>LR812542.1:896257-991424 GCA_903798195.1 Danio kyathit
ACTCAAGGCTTGCTCTGTCAGATAACAGGGAGCTTAATAAGGGCGCCAGCCGAGATCAATCGAGTGTTTTCAGAGAAGGTGCCCGAATCTCATCACGTTGCATTCACTGCGTGTTCAGCGCAAATGTCCGCTAAATGTAAAATCTAACACTGTACACATCATCGCCAAAGGAGCTCGCCTTAACTGAGTTTAAACTGAATCTGCGGCTCATAACAAAGAACGGTATTGCGCCGGTGGTCATCACGAGAATCCTGCTCTGCCTGCTCTTATATTGGGTCGGCTGACTCGCCTGCTTTACTCCACAAACACAGAATACTGTAAATCAGGTCATAACGAGACTGAGCATTTACAATGACACAAACCCAAACCAACACTTTTAAGAGTGTAGAAGTGAGACTTTTCTTCCTTTCTTTGGTCCATTCTGTCTTGAGATGTAGATTATTTTTCTATTCACTGATGACTGCTTTGCAGCTTTCAGCATTGGATTGAATGATTTATTATAAGCTTACGTTTGTTTTGTAGCAGAAATATTATTTATTAAATTGACATGCGTATAAAACAATAGTGCAAAATAAATATTTCTTACTGCAATGCTTCATTTGTGTTTGATGCAAACCATACATTTATTTTTCTTAAAGTAACAGCAGGACCTTTTACAGTACATAACTCACATTCAAGCACATTCAGGGCAGCATGATAATGAGAAATGTTATTCATTGTAAGTATTATTGACATCATCATCATCATTAATAATATTTTATCATTATTAGACATTCATTTTGGAATCATTGCACAGATATCAATAAGTCATCACAGCATTAGTTAGATAGTTGTTTCTGGTTTTTGTTAGTCCTGATTGATGTTGTTTTCCAATACAATAAATCCCTTAATATACAATTTGCAGTGGTGCTCATTCATTTTTGGTGGGTGCTCCTAAATTATTTCTGGTGCTCCTAAATATTTGAAGTTGGGAGCACCGGTGCTACCAAGTAAAAACGTTAATTTCAGCCCTGTGTATACATGTGCATCAGGGTTCTGTTAACTGCTCAGGATAATACATTGATTTTAGTATGGTTTTGTTTTGTGGTGGTATTAAGGCTGATCGTCAGAAGGGAGCATCTACTGGAGGGCACGTTTAATCAAGTGATGGCGTACTCACGCAAAGAGCTCCAGAGAAACAAACTCTACATCACCTTTGTTGGAGAGGAAGGGTGAGTTTCTGCAGTACTGCAGTCACACTGTAAACATGGACAGTTGAGGTCAGAATTATTCCCCCTCCTGTGAATTGTTTCTTTTTTTTCTAATAATTCCCAAATGATGTTTAGCAGATTCAGGATTTTTTCACAGTATTTCCTATAATGTTTTTTCTTCTGGAGAAAGTCTTATTTGTTTTATTTTGGCTGGAATAAAAGCAGTTTATTAATTAATTAGTAATGAATTATTAGTGTTTTTCCCCCAATTTCTGTTTATTAGAGAGCAGATTTCTTCAACACATTTCTAATCATAATAGTTTTAATAACTCATCTCTAATAACTGATTTTTTTTATCTTTGTCATGATGACAGTAAATAATATTAGACTAGATATTCTTCAAGACACTAGTATTCAGCTTAAAGTGACATTTAAAGGCTTAACTAGGTTAATCAGGGTAAAGTTAAGGTAATTAGGCAAGTCACTGTATAACAGTGACAATCTGGAGACAATCCAAAGCTAATATTGCTTAAGGGGGCTAATAATATTGACCTTAAAATGAGTTTAAAACAATTAAAAACTGCTTTCATTCTAGCTGAAATAAAACAAATAAGAGTTTCTCCAGAAGAAAAAATATTAGAGGAAATACTGTGAAAAATTCCTGAATCTGTTCAACATCATTTAGGAATTATTTGATGAAGAAACAAGAATTCAGCTGTATATTATCCCCCTTTCTCCTTTTGACTCAAGTTAGCAATAATGTGTTGCTCTTATGTGTCTCATAAGATGTAATTTTGTTCATCTGAAACGCTGCATTGCTTTTCTTCACAGTTTGGACTACAGTGGTCCGTCTCGGGAGTTCTTCTTCTTGTTGTCTCAGGAGCTTTTTAACCCATACTACGGTCTGTTCGAGTACTCCGCCAACGACACGTATACCGTCCAGATCAGCCCCATGTCTGCGTTTGTGGAGAATCATCTGGAATGGTGGGAAGGTTTTTACTCCTCTGTCTCTCTGTGTGTTTGTCTAATTACTGCTGGATGATTGTGAAGCTCAGATCTGTAGTTTTGTGGTGGATGTGGTGGAAGAACTGCATGCCTTCTGGTCAGCTGGAAAGAAAAGCGTGTAAAAGTGTCGCGCTGCGTCTTTGTTTTGTGTCTCATTACGGGATTTTGACTGACAGGAGAAACAGAACTCTAGTTGAGCAAATGATAGAGTCAGGAAGCTAAACACAAAGACAAATTCTCAACGTTTCCCATTTGAACGTCGTTCAAACACACTGAAAAAAATATTCACTGGATTTACTACCTGTTTTTAAGATAAGTGGTTGCAAACTATTGATTTGGGCTGGATTTAAACATTAAATGAAGTTGAACATTACTGCATTTAATTTGTCTGTTTAAATTCAGCCCATATAAAGTGTTTGCAACCACTTACCTTAAATTGTTTTTAGTAAATCCAACAATTAATTTTTGTCAATGCAGAAGATATGTAGAGCAGGGATGTCAAACTCAATTTCTGGAGGGCCGCAGCTCTGCACAGTTTAGTTCCAACCCTAATTAGACACACCTGATCAAACTAATTGAGTCCTTCAGGCTAGTTTGAAACCTACCAGTAAGTGTGTTAAAGCAGGGTTGGAACTAAACTGTGCAGGGCTGCATCCCTCCAGGAACTGAGTTTGACATCCCTGGCCCAGAGGATATGTCAGTGTTTAATTCACAAATCTTTTATTACATTTTAAATGTGGCTCAATTGTTAAAGTCTGACTCTCAAGCCCTATCTAGAAAGGTTGTTGCTAGAAGGGATACAGCTGCAGAATTATTTATACTAGTAATTAAATGACCAATTACATTTTTTTATATTTTATTAACGCCTAACCCTAAACCCAACCCTCAAAAAATATTATTATAACGAGAATTATTTACATTACTTATTAAATGACCTATTAATTGTCTTTTATTAACATCTACCTCAATCTTAACCCTAAGCCCAACCCTTAAAATAATAAATATAATGAGAATTATTTACATTATTTATTAAATCCCCCATTAATTGTATTTTATTAACATCTACCTCAATCTCAACCCTAAACCCAACCCTCAAAATATTAATTATAACCAGAATTATTTATTACATTACTAATTTAATTGTATTTTATGAACCTTTACCCCAACCTTGACTCTAAACCCAACGCTCAAAATATTCATTATAACAAGAATTATTTATATTATTTATTAAATTGCCAATTAAATTGTATTTCATTAACGTCTACCCTAAACTCAACCCTTAAAATATTAATTATAACGAGAATTATTTGTATTATTTATTAAACGACCCATTAATTGTATTTGAGTTTCATCTACCCCAACTCTAAACCCAACCCTCACAGTAATATAAAAATATTAATTATAATGAGAGTTATATATTAAATCAACTATAAATTGTATTTTATTAACGTCTACCCTAAACTCAACCTTCAAAATATAAATTATAATGAGAATTATTTATATTATTTATTAAATTCCCAATTAATTTAACATCTTCCCCAATCTCAACCCTAAACCCAACCCTCAAAATATGAATTATAATTATTTATTAAATTACCCAATAAATTGTATTTTATTTACATCTACCTCAATCTCAACCCTAAACTCAACCCTCAAAAAACATTATTTATAATGAAAATTATTTACATTATTTATAAAATTGCCCATTAATTGTATTTTATTACTCTTTACCCCAATTTCAACCCTAAACCCAACCCTCAAATATTTAATATAGTGAGAATTATTTATTGAATTACCCATTCATTATTTTCCTTCGGCTTAGTCTCTTTATTCATCGCCACAGCGGAATGAACCGCCAACTTATCCAGCATATGTTTTACACAGCGGATGCCCTTCCAGCTGCAACCCAGTGCTGGGAAACACTCACACACTTTCACACACACACTCATACACTACGGCCAATTTAGTACATCAATTCCCCTATAGCGCATGTGTTTGGACTGTGGGGAAACCGGAGCACCCGGAGGAAACACACACCAACACGGGGAGAACATGCAAACTCCACACAGAAACACCAACTGACCCAGCTGCGACTCGAACCAGTGACCTTCTTGCTGTGAGGCGAGTGTGCTAACCACTGAGCCACCGTGTCACAATATTCAATATAGCAAGTATTATTTATATTATTTATTAATTGTATTTTATTAATGTCTACCCCTACCACATCCCTAAACCTACCTCTGGACGTGTCAAACTGGATGCTTAAACAATAATAATAATAATTACTAAAAATAAAAATATAATTAAAAAAAAAAAAAATATATATATATATATATATATATATATATATATATATATATATATATATATATATAATAACTAAATGGAATTATGTTTTTTTATTTATTTATTTTTTAATAGTATCAAAATAAAAACTATAAGAATAACTAAAAATAAAAACTCACTTAAAAATGCAAACTATAATAACTTTGCTATCCCGAAAGTGGATTTTTTAAGGTATATAATTGCAGGTTATGTGTTTAGAATGTACACAGATCATAATGATTTGGACGCATGTTTTTCTGGATCCTCTCAGGTTTCGTTTCAGTGGCCGTATTTTGGGTCTGGCTCTGATCCATCAGTATCTGCTGGACGCTTTCTTCACTCGGCCGTTCTACAAGGCTCTGCTCAGACTGTGAGTCTCAATTATTCCTAAGCAATAAAATCACAACCAAACAATCCGGAATACACTACATGAATCTTAACACACCTCATTCAAATACTCATGTGTTACTGGACGTTATTGCTAAACTTTTGAAGTTTTATTACTTAAAAATATAAGTATATTGTAACCTACATGTATGAAGTTACCATGTGTGTTTCCATACCGAATACCACCGTGTCCTAACTACACAAGGCACGGCAAGATTGCAGTAACACGCAATTTGTCACGACACAGCAGAAACATTTAAAGACTATTCAATTAAATATCAGCCACTGCACTGCCAACGAAATAGTAAGGGTTATAAACTAATTAATAACTTATTTTACATTATTAAAAGTACACTTATGTGGCTTTCATCTTCAAAGCGTCTGTAGTTATTTTATAATCAAGATCTGAGGAGAACTATCTGCTGCTGCTTTCAGTAGTATGGCAATAAATGTGACGTATAAGGATATTTAAACTCACGTTGGGAGCATTTAGCACTGAATAAAGCACATAATCAGTGCCTGAGGTGATCAATGTCTTTGTAATATATGGAAATAGATATTTCACACAATTTTTAACATGAAAATAGAGCTTTTATCGCAGTAGGCAGCACCATGCCGCATGTAGTTAGGACACAGTGCATGCAGGGCTTAACACACCGGAACTGGCACCTCAGAAATCTGATCCGGCACCTCATTTTACCGATCCCCCTCCTCAACCGCCCTCCTCCCTCATCCGCTGTTCACTTTCTTCCGCGACTCCCCAATCCTCTTCACTTTCATCCGCGACAAGTCTCCGCTCTTCACTTTCATCCTGCGTCCGCGACACCCCTCTGCCATCCAACATCACCCACACAACCACCCATTCCTCTGCGCTCTCCACTTTCGCACGCGACACCTCTCCATCGTCAGGTAACATGCCAGATCCGTTACCCTGATCTGTTCCGGGACCTACAAATTAGGCACTGACACAGTGTAAAGGGTTAAATAAATTGGTTACAGAGAACACTGGCCAACACACACAACACACAGGTTTTAATGGGATCTCCGTGTTGTTTTGCTCCACAGAGTGACAGATTTAAGTGATCTGGAGTATCTGGATGAGGAGTTTCACCAGAGCTTACAGTGGATGAAGGACAACGACATCACTGATATTCTGGATCTCACATTCACAGTCAACGAGGAGGTCTTCGGACAGGTGCTGGAATACTAAAGCAGGTTTTTCATATGTCTTCATATGAATGGTAATGTGCAATGATCAGGAGTGAAGACGTTTGAAGGCTGAGTCTCAAGGCATCCTCAATACATATAGCAAATAAAGGCCAGATCTCATTTCTGCCCTTCAGCCCGTCCCCCTGATTCTCTTTAGGTGCATTAGATTGGGATGGGTCAATAACAATAGTCTTTAGCATTGCTTTTCAGATATGCTCACTTTGCATGTTCCTAAATATCTGCAAGCACATTATGGTGTGTTATTGCTCTAGAAGAGTCGTAAACATACATACAGCAGCTTTAAACGTTTGACATCTTTTACCAGGTGACTGAGAGGGAGCTGAAGTCTGGGGGCTCCAACATTCAGGTGACGGAGAAGAACAAGAAAGATTACATCGAGCGAATGGCACGATGGAGGGTGGAGCGGGGGGTCATGCAGCAGGCCGAAGCCCTCGTCAGGGGTTTCTATGAGGTACATAAGCTGGAACAGTACACACAGGTTTAACGAAGCAGTGCTCGGCATAAATGAGCACACCCCCTTTAGAAAATTAATATTTTGATCCATTTCTCAGTGAATATAGACTTCTCAGTGAATATCATTTAGTGTATTTAAACAAAAACTAATTTATTAAACAGTTGTGAGGCCTGCAGGGGGCGCTCAACCTGTGGTCTGTCTGGCTCCTAATGCCCCAGTATAGTGAAGGGGACACTATACTGTCAGTGAGCGCTGTCTTTCAGATGAGACGTTAAACCGAGGTCCTGACTCTCTGTGCTCATTAATAATCCCATGGCACTTCTGGTAATGAGTAGAGGTATAACCCTAGTGTCCTGGCCAGATTCCCTCCATCAGCCCTTACCCATCATGGCCTCGCAAATCACCTCAATCATGGCCTTCCTCCCCATCAACTCATTTATGCTCAGTTTATTCAGATGCTTAAAGCGCTGTTTGTAATGCAGGTGGTGGACTCGCGTCTGGTGTCAGTGTTTGATGCTCGTGAGCTGGAGTTGGTCATTGCAGGAACGGCTGAGATTGATTTGAGCGACTGGAGATCCAACACAGAATATCGAGGAGGTAAGCAGATATCTAGTGCATCCATGAAAATTCACTAGCAGATATCCAGTGCATCCATGAAAATTCACTAGCAGATATCCAGTGCATCCATGAAAATTCACTTATTATGGCATGATGATAGCACTGACAAACTAATATCATCAATTTATACTCTAAAATTGTTCTAAATTCACTTTTATAAGGGCTTTAAACTCAGTTGTGTGTCAGTAGTGTGTGAATATCTCCAGTCTCTAATGGTAAACATTAATTAACTGTATTTGTTATAATCAGACTTGATATAGACAGTCTGCAGAAACACTTTGATTGACATTCTCCCTTTGTACGTGTCATCAGAGGGGGAAAGCCCCGCCCACTAGTGCCCATCTCTCCCTCATTACTGTACGTTCACACCGAAAGCGGCGAGAGCGTCAAAGTAGCCGGAAGTCATTTATTTTCAATGGGAGCCGGCGGCGATAAGCGGCAAGGAGCAGCGCGGCGCGTCTTCGCCGGTGTGAGCGTCGAGGAGAGTTGAAATCAAGTCAACTTTATAGTAATGAATTATGATGCGGTTCAGCGGCAAGCAATCAGAATGTAGAAGTCCACCGCTAGAGAGGAGTCAGAGAACACAGACCTGTGAACTTTGGTTCCGACCACAGTTGTTCCCAAGGGTTTAATTACTGCGGTCGCTGGATTTCCAATTATTTGCAATGTTTTCTTATTGGAACGTAAATGAATAAAGTTACTGGCGAGTTGTTATATATATATTTTTTTCTTTTAAAAAAGCGGGAATTTCATACGACGATACAAAACAGTATTGCTGCTTCAGAATATTTCAGGCATATGGACACATAGTGGAGCAAAGCCACACCACATGTAACTAGATCTTCTGTAGTTAAGTGAATTTGATGTGTGCAACATCTTCACGCTAGAAAGCATGTTTTATGCGGGAGTTTTACTGATATGATATGCAGCAACGGCTCCTTTAAATACTAGATCAATGTAGCGAATTTTGACGCTCTCGTCGCCGGAGCTCAAGGCAGACAGCGTTGTTGCCAGGGCGGCCAGAGCGACCTTTGACGCTCTTGCTGCTTTAGGTGTGAACGCACAGTTAGATCTCGTAGTTCTCTCTCCCAGATTAATCTAGTTTTTTCTTTTTGACATAAGACTATTTTGCTTACCCCATTGGCAGATTATTTAGCTTTTTATTTTGCTTTTATTAAGAAAAAACTCACTTTATTTTGACTCATTATTTCTGAAAACATTTTTTGCTTATCTATAAAACGTTATTTTATATATAACGCGTCGATATTTAGACTAGCAACGAGACAAAGAAATCTAAGCAAGAAAAAAAAATCTATGCATTATTTGTACTTATTAAGAATCTAATTCTTATTCATAAAAACCCCCAATTCACCTTGTATATTTCAAAGATACTAAACATCTTAATGATTTATTTGCATTATTTATTGACACACATCTTCTTGAAGAGCATGGCCTGGTTAGACCCTCATAAATGTCAACAGAACCCAGATGACCATTATTATTATTATTAATATTATATGACGTGGGCTGCACGGTGGCGCAGTGGGTATCACGTTCGCCTCACAGCAAGAAGGTCACTGGTTTGAGCCTCGGCTGGGTCAGTTGGTGTTTCTGTGTGGAGTTTGCATGTTCTCCCTGCGTTGGCGTGGGTTTCCTCCGGGTGCTCCGGTTTTTCCCACAAGTCCAAACACATTCGCTATAGAAGAATTGGGTAAGCTAAATTGTCCGTAGTGTATGTGTGTGAATGAGTGTGTATGGATGTTTCCCAGTGATGGGTTGCGGCTGGAAGAGCATCCGCTGCGTAAAGCATATGCTGGATAAGTTGGCGGTTCATTCCGCTGTGGCAACCCCAGATTAGTAAAGGGACTAAGCTGAATTAATTATATGACGTTACTAAAATGGTGCTTTTATGTGTTTATACCAATTTTTATTGGACAAACACTTAAAATCCAAAATCTTTGGCAATTCTGGACTGAAGTAAGTAAGGCATTTTCTGCAGCTGACTAATGCTTCTGGAGCTTTACAGTGTGCTGGACTGTCACACATTGGTGTTTAACTCTCTGTCTCCTGCAGGTTATCATGATGGCCACATGGTGATGCGCTGGTTCTGGGCAGCAGTGGAGCGCTTCAATAATGAGCAGCGGCTGCGTCTGCTGCAGTTTGTGACGGGGACCTCCAGTGTTCCCTATGAGGGATTCGCAGCGCTGCGTGGAAGCAACGGCCTGAGGCGATTCTGCATTGAGAAGTGGGGAAAGGTCACTTCTCTGCCCAGGTATAATGCAGATATTACACACATACATATGGTCACACAGCTCAGATATTGACCGAAATGTTTGTCAAGAATTCAATAATAATTCTTGATTCTATAAATAATGCAAACACACTTTTAAAAATGATTTATACTGTTGAAATCAGAATTATTAGCCCTCCTGAATTATTATATATTATTATGCATACACTACCTGACAAAAGTCATGTCGCCTATACAAGTTTAAGGAACACAAATAATAAGTTGACTTCTAGTTGATCGTTTGGTATCAGAAGTGTCTTATATGAAAGGCAAAGGCCTCTAGATTACACTAATTTCCCAAAATAAAATATGATCATGCCTTGATTTTGTTCATTAATGTTCATGTCTGGTGACTGGGCTGGCCAATCCTGGAGCAGCTTGACCTTCAGGAGCTTTGATGTGGAGGCTGAAGTATGAGAAGGAGCGCTATCCTGCTGGAGAATTGTCCCTCTCCTGTGCTTTGTAATGTAATGGGCAGCACAAATGTCTTGATACCTCAGGCTGTTGATGTTGATCATCCACTCTGCAGATCTCTCGCACGCCCCCATACTGAATGAACTCCAAACCATGATTTCTCCTTCACCAAACTTGACTGATTTCTTTGAGAATCTTGGCTCCATGTGGGTTCCAGTAGGAATTCTGCAGTATTGATGATTGATGCAGATCAACAGATGATTCAGCAGAGAAATCCACCTTCTGACACTTTTAAACATGATCAACTAGAAGTCAAGTTATTATTTAGTGCTCTTACAACTGAGATCCACCACAAGACTTTTGTCAGGTAGTGTAGTACAATAATGAGAATATTTTGGTATATTATGCATCCCTAATACAGTCACAAAATGAGAATTGACCATGAAGATCTGCAGTGTAAATTCAGCCAAAGTGCGATCCTGAAAGCCAAACATTAGTGTCGCCCTGGCTTGATCTGCATCCAGAGCTTCATCTCGACAGTCATTTTTTCTGCTGGTCTGGCGAAGCGAAGGGCCTGCGGATCAAAGCCTGGCGCCGTCAGCACTAAAGCACAGGCTCATATTTCTCTGTCAGGGTGAGAACGCAGACGAGTTTGTCATTGTGTGTGCAGACGGAGATAAATAAAGCCAATGTGAAGGAAAGGATACAGATGCCTCACTTCGGTACAGAATTTCACATGCTGTGCCTGGAGGAAATGCAGACGTTTATTTAGAGAAATTGGAAATATGTGCTTCAGCCTACATCGTGAAACTAAAAAATGCACTTAAACCTACATTTGACGGCATTTTGTAGCTAAAATGAACACTGGGGGGCGGTGTGATGACAACAAATTTTGTTCCTTTTCACGCTAATGATAATTACAGGGACATATTAATGAGGAATAAAGGATTATTCTCCTGCAGTTCTGTGCACAACATCAAATAAACACCACAAAACAACTTAACGCTGTCTATGTATAGCAATGAATATACTTTAAGTAAAGTATATCAGATTCATAAAATATAGACAGCGCCCTTTAGTGGATTTATCATGCGAAACGTACAACAAAATGTACTATAAGTAACGTATATCAGATTTATAAAATATAGACAGCGCCCTCTAGTGGATTTGTCATCTGAAACGTACAATAAAATGTACTATAAGTAACATATATCAAATTTATAAAAATGTAAATAGTGCCGTCTAGTGGATATTTTACAAAATTATCCGATGAAATAGCAAAAAATATCAGCAGATTCTGTCTGGCCCTAAGTAATGTGTTTCAGATTCATAAAAATACAGACCGCGCCCTCTAGTAGATTTATCCAAAATGTACAATAAAATGTTCCCTAAGTAACGTATTTTAGATTCACAAACATGTAAACACCGCCCTCTAGTGGATTTTTTTATCCAAAATGTACAATAAACTGTACCCTAATAATGTATTTTAGATTCGCAAACATGTAAACACCGCCCTCTAGTGGATTTGTCATCTAAAACGTACAACAAAATGCACTATAAGTAACATATGTCAGATTCATAAAATATAGACAGCGCCCTCTAGTGCATTTGTCATCTGAAACGTACAATAAAATGTACTATAAGTAATGTATATCAAATTTATAAAAATGTAAATAGTGCCATCTAGTGGATATTTTACAAAATTATCAGCAGAAATAGCAAAAAATGTCAGAAGATTCTGTCTGGCCCTAAGTAATGTATTTCAGATTCATAAAAATACAGACCGCGCCCTGTAGTAGATTTATCCAAATGTACAATAAAATGTTCCCTAAGTAACGTATTTTAGATTCGTAAGCATGTAAACAGCACCCTCTAGTGGATTTGTCATCCAAAATGTACAATAAAATGTTCCCTAAGTAACGCATTTTAGATTCACAAACATGTAAACACCGCCCTCTTGTGGATTTCTCATCTAAAACATACAACAAAATGCACTATAAGTAACGTACATCAGATTCATTAAATATAAACAGCGCCCTCTAGTGGATTTGTCATCTGAAACGTACAACAAAATGTTCCCTAAGTCAGGGGTTTTCAAACTTTTAGGACACACGCCCCCCCAAGATTGTCCAATTTCTCTCGCGCTATAATCCATGTGCAAACATCATTCACATATTGTTTGCTGCAATTAAATTGAGTAGCATTAATTACATTGAAACATAAATATACAGCTTACCTGATTCAGTGTGATGGGTGAGGACACACACACACACACACACACACACACACACACATCACGAACAACAGTGTTGCCAGATTGGGCGGTTTTGAGTTTGCATTTCGGCGGGTTTTGGATAGTTTTTGGGCTGGAATCAGTCAGCTAGATCTGGCAACCCTGATCACAAAATGCGGAAGTTTTTTCTTTCTATTTGACGTGCGCTATCAAATTCCATTAAAACAACTTACACCAGTCCTTACTAAATATTCACGTCTAATAACCCAGTTTGTCATGGGGACATGAAGAAAATATTCATGAGTGAAAGAGCCGAACTGCAGTTAAAGTCGAAAAATTAAAGATGAAACACCCGAAATGACATGAGACTGCAGGAAACGTGAAGAGGCATTCAAAAAGCACTTCACGTAACACCTTAGTTATATTATTGTCTTATTCAGATTAAGGCAAACAACTACTGATGTCTATGTAAAGGTAGTATGTATGTCTTCATGTCATATGTCTTCAAAGTAAGTGAAAGATCCAGAAGGGCATCCTGCTGATTTGATTCTGAAGGGCACTTTTTTTGTCAGACGCTCACCGGTCTGACATTCATTCAGCGTTTTTCCATGTTAAAAAGCAGCCGCTCCATTTTATTTGTATATGTTTTACTGGAAAGCATGAACTCTACAAGTGCCTGATAATTAGCTGTGGGACTGACATTAATCCGATTCACTCTAGTGAACGCATAAAAATCATCATCATAATTTACTCGCGTGCACGCCTCAAATTCTCGCGCCCCCCCTAAGAGGTGCTGGCGCCCCCCTGGTGGGGCGCGCCCAACAGTTTGAAAACCCCTGCCCTAAGTAACGTATTTCAGATTGGCAACCATGTAAACAGCACCCTCTAGTGGATTTGACATCTGAAATGTGCAATGAAATGTACCCGGAGCAACCTATTTTATGTTTTGCAAACATGTAGGCCGAGGCACGTATTTCCAAGGAGTCTGGGCTGCAGAAATGTACTGTTTATGTGTATAAACTCAATTTTAACCTACGATCTCTGTGTTTTTGGCTCCTGTAGGGCACACACATGCTTCAACCGCCTGGATCTGCCGCCATATCCCTCATACACTATGCTCTATGAGAAACTCCTGACCGCTGTGGAGGAGACCAGCACCTTTGGTCTAGAGTGACGCATTTTTTTATATTATTGCAAATGCATTTTCAATAACTAAACACACAAGAGACTTTTTAATGATTTTTAAACTAGGATTTTGTTTAAAATGACTTGAAATAGCATGTTTCTGCACTGAAATACTATATATATAGTACGTTTTCCATATGTGTGAGATTATGGGGACAGAAGCAAACACGTATGCAATAGTAAAAACCAAACTCCAGCCTATTTTATTCAAATGATGGAGTAGCATCCTGCTTTTCATAGATTTTTCCAGCAGTTTGGTGCTTATTTACATTCATTTTCCCCATAGGCATTTAAAGAAAAAGAGTTTGATTAATCATATTAAGTTAAAGAGCTTTAAAGGGAATCACAACATTACACACTTGATTTTGAAGCACAGAAGAATATAAAAATAAGTCAGAAAGACAAAGATACAACACTTTAACTAATTTAAAAAGGGAAAAAACTACAATGGCAATAATACAGTCAAATTTAACGGAGGGAGAAATATGAAACTATTCATTTAAAGTTGTTGATTGCATCTAAGTAACATATTTCAGGTTTATTAAGAAATGTGCATATATTTATGAATATGCAAATTCCTTTGCAGAGTTTTGTGCGAGTGGGCAGAGCTTAAGATCTCTGATTGGTGGAATTTTCTGCATAGGATCATGGGTAATGTAGTTTGTCTGCGCTACATAGATGTTTAAAAGTATAAAAAGACTTCATGCAAAAAATGAGTTCAACAAAATCCACTTACTAAATGTACAACTTCTCTGTATTTAAATGTTCATTCTTATGCCGAGTTCAGACTGCATGATTTTAGCCCCTATTTTGACTCGCCCACAGGTTTTGAGAAATCTCCGACAAATGCCTGAAATCACAGGCAAATCGGTGCTCGTTCACGTGAGTGACAATCACACAGTGTCAAATATCAACGACACAATCTGAGAGGATCACCAATGAGTCGCAGACACCCGTCAGATATTTGGTGTGCTAAATATCTGGAGCAGTCGGGGATTCAAATCCTGCCGTGTGAAATGTGTTCTGATTGAAAATAACATCGCGATTACCTACAGCCAATGAGAGAGCAGCATCCACTAGTGTGGGTATCTGCAGGCCAGCGGGAGGTTGGAGGAGAAGTTAAAATGGCTTCTTTTCAGTCTATTTGGACACAAGAAATGGAGGAAAAACTAGTGTAAATAAGGCAGGAGCAGCCGTGTCTGTTTGACGTGTCGTCTGAGCAATACCACAATTGTCTCGAAAAAGAAAAAGGTGGAGGAGAAATGATTGCCTTCAAAAGCCAGGTGAGCAAAATAAGTACATTTTCTACCCCACTAAAGGCTTCTTTCTCATTATGTAGGCTAATTAATAACTAAAGATATGCTACGTGACCTCGCCTTGTTTTCATGTCACTTCTCTTGTGTGTTTGGTTGTGAGGCGTAGTTTGCGGACCGAAACAAGGTTGTCGGCGATTCTCCTATTGTAATGTCATACAGTGTGAAACCCCCTGTCGCCGATCCATCTTGCAGTGTAAACGCAGCACAGATGAAATGCTGCCCCAGATAGTTGTGCAGTGTGAAAACATCTGTGACGCCACTACTTTGAAAATCCTGCAGTCTGAACTCTGCGTTATTCCCTATGGAGAAAATGAATGAGTTTTTACTTCCGAAACCCAAACGGTGCTCTCTAAAGTTTAGGAATCGGTACATTTCTGATTGGGTATTTCCCTAAAATGTTGTGATTTGTAAAGTGTGGCTATGTTCAGAACTAAATACTAACATATTGCTGACTTAATATGCAACTAATATAATATATTTGCAAAAACATGATTTGCATTGTTCTTACGCGACTTTATTATTCTGCAGATTTATCCTCAGTGATCTTATCATGAGTAACTCATTTAATCTATATTCTCATACAGACGGTCTATGATTTTTGTTCAGAACATAGACAGGTTTAGACGAATGTGAAAGTTAAACTGAGCTTTATGTAGCAGAGGCCAGCTAGTGAAGGGCTATGCAGGTACACCTCACTCTAGACACTAAAGGCCATGGTCTTTAACCTCAGTGACTACGTTTACATGGACACCAATAATTCGATTTTAATGCGATTAAGACAATACTCTGATTAAGAGTCAACCATGTAAACAGCGATTTTTGACTGATTTAATCAGATTAAGGTCATAATCGAACTAAAGAGAAATCGAATTAAGACATGTGGAGTATGCCGATCTTAGTCGCATTATTGAAGTGCAGTACAGACATGTAAACGCCTTAATCAAACTATTTCCATCATGTAGGACTTTAAGCCGCTTTTTGCGACAGGGTAGTCCACACACACACGCACACACCCAGACACACGCGCACGGCTGATTGACACTATATGCACCTACCAAGTCAGTGCAGACCACAGACAACTGCATCGTGAAATGCAGAGTTTTTTTTTTCTTCCATTCAGCATGCGGTATGAACTTCCATTAAAACAACTCTTCCAGCAGTTCATAGTTACATCCAATATCTCGTTTGTCACGGTGGGCTTGCCTGAAATCTTCGTGAATGAAAGTGAAAGTGGCAAACTACAGTTAAGGTCGACAAATTAAAAACGAAACACCCGAAATTACATGAAACTCCGGAGGAAATGCGCATAGCATGGTGACGCAATGTTATTAATCGAATTAATGCTGTAACATGTAAAACGGGATCATGAAAGGAACATTCAAAAAGCAACTCATGTAAACACCTTAGTCTTATTATTCTCTTAATTAGAATAAAGCGAATAATTCGATTACTGATGTTCATCATTGTTAGAGCAACCGACTCCCATGCACAGAATCACCGGTTCAATCCCAGCCCAGCCCAGGTTGGGTGCAGTAGGTTACACATTGAGGCTCATCCGGGATAGGAGTGAGGTTTAAGGGAGTGAGTGTAACAAAGGTCAGCTAGCGAAGTGCTATGCAGGTAAACCTCACTCCTTTAAACCTCAAAAGGTGCTCTAGCGACTGACGCTGGAGGCCATGGTCTTTAGCTGCCTTGTTAGAGCAACCGACTCCCATACAATGAATCGCAGGTTCAATCCCAGCTCACATCAGGTTGGGTGCAATAGGACCGGTGGGTTACATGTGGGAACTCGTCCGGGATAGGAGTGAGGTTTAGGGGGATGAGTTTAACGGAGGCCAGCTAGCGAAGTGCTATGCAGGTAAACCTCACTCCTCTGACCTCAAAAGATGCTCTAGCGACAGACACTGAAGGCCATGGTCTTTAACCTCCTTGTTAGACTACTGACTCTCATGCACAGAATCTCCGGTTCGATCCCAGCTCAGACTGGGTTGACCGGTGGGTTACACATGGGGGCTCGTCCGAGATGAGAGTGAGGTTTAGGGGGGTGAGTGTAACAGAGGTCAGCTAGCAAAGTGCTATACAGGTAAACCTCACTCCTCCTTCCTTAAAAGGTGCAACTGACTCCCATGCAAAGAATTGCTGGTTCGATCCCAGCTCAGAGCGGGTTTGGTGCAATAGGACCGGTGGGTTACTCATGGGACCTCATCTGGGATGGGAGTGAGGTTTAGGAGGGTGAGTGTAACAGAGACCAGCTAGCAAAGTGCTATGCAGGTAAACCTCACTCCTTTTTCTTCAAAAGGTGCTCTAGCGACTGACGCTGGAGGCCATGGTCTTTTGCTGCCTTGTTAGAGCAACCGACTCCCATACAATGAATCGCCGGTTCAATCCCAGCTCAGATCAGGTTGGGTGCAGTAGGACCGGTGGGTTACATGTGGGGAATCGTCCGGGATGGGAGTGAGGTTTAGCTGGGTGAGTGTAACAGAGGTCAGCTAGCGAAGTGCTAAGCAAGTAAACCTCACTCCTCTTTCCTCAAAAGGTGATCTAGCGACTGACGCTGGAGGCCATGCTCTTTAGCCTCCTGTTAGATCAACTGACTCCCATGCAAAGAATTGCTGGTTTGATCCGAGCTCAGAGCGGGTTGGGTGCAGTATGACCGGTGGGTTACATTTATGAATTAATATTAAACAAAAATAGGGATATTATAGTTTATAAAATTGTGTACTGTTAGGGTTTTTAGGGGGTTAGTGGCAGTAAGTTACTTAAATTATTGAATTACTCATTAAATCATTAAAATTGTATTTAAATTGTTTTTATAAATAAATATTGTCATTTTCAGAAATCATAAGATAACAGTGAGTTTAACATTAAAATAAGCCAAATAATCTGCTTGTGTGTTATGTTAAGTAATATTTTTTTCTAATAAAAAACAGATTTTTTGTCACCCCACTGGCAGATTATTTGGCTTATTTTAAGTAGTAGTAATAATAATAATATTTTTGACCTATTATTATTGAGAACAGGACAATATTTTTTATTTTTTAAGCTTCTGGATGTAAGAACATTAAAATTCTATTTTATTCTCTAATTTATTTCAACTAAAAATGAGACAAAACCTCTCAATAATAAAGGCATTTTTTGCAGTGTCAGAGCAAAGTAATTTGGGAACCACTGCTCTAGATATACAGTATATTTTGCACTAAAAAGCTAAAGCATCATCTGTGTATTGTATGCATGCAGATACATTAATGAGAACTGCATAAACAGTAGTGTACTAGTATGATGTTTTGATCGTAGCCACATAAGAAACACATGGAGACTCACTGGACTGTGATGTAAGAGACTTTATTGTGCAACCAAATTAGTGACAGTAACACTAAGCTCATCAGATCGTGTGGCCACATTAAAAATAACTCTCTAACTCTTTAAACAATGCTTCTTAAACCTCTTTAGGGGTCACGCTTTATATAATAATGACACTGACAATGGCATGACATTCCCAGAGTATTTCTATTCAAGTGATATTGTTGGTGTTGCCACAGATGATATATTTATTAAAACCCCAAATTCACCTTGTATATTGCAAAGATAATAAGCATCCTAATGATTTATTTGTATTATTTATTGAGACACATCTTCTTGACAAGCATGACTTGGTTGGTCTCTCATAACTGTCTTATTATTAAAATTATTTAAAGCCAGCAGAAGCCAGATGACCAGCTTTAGTTATTATTATTATTATCATATGATGTTACTAAAATGGTGCTTTCATGTGTTTATAACTATTTTTGTTGGACAAACACTTAAAATCCAAACTCTTTGACAATTCCAGCAATCAAAAGAGAATTAATGAATGGGATTAAATGCATGCGGGCTCTTATGATGGTGTTTCACTGTGGTACGTTGCATTTATTATCATATATATATATATATATATATATATATATATATATATATATATATATATATATATATATATATATATATCATCATTGATTAACACTTAACTCTGAACTTTTTAAAGAAAGTCTGGTAAATATAAATCTGAGCGCATCAAACCTGTTTTGTTTGTCATTGACAGAAACTGTGAAATGACTATCTGACCATTTGCTGTTGTTAAAGTGTTCAGTTGTTGTATAATGATGTATTTTTATTATTTCTATTTGTTTTGTATTTTATATTCCTTTTATATATGAGTTCAAGATGATGCAGTCACATGAAAACCTTTACTTGCTATGAAAAAAATGATTAGTTTGTCAATGAAAATATGTAAATAGGAATATTTATGAACACTTATTACTGTATATCAGCCTAATTTACTGATGTCCTTCTGTTCTACATGAACAGATTTTGCTTTTAGTCCCAAATCATTGTACATACATGTCAATAAATATCCACTTTGTTGTAGGCTTATTGTGTTTGTTCAGTTTTTAAATGAGTAAGAACTGCATTCATAAAAATAAAACACAAGTTCAAGTTTAGCTTTACACAATCCAAACACTAGAGGGCCACAAAACACTCTTGAGTGGGATAAAAGATTAATATCAACGCTTTTATATATACAGTGAGAATCAGGCATGTCATTTCTTTCATGATTAGCAAAAAATATATACATTTATAACAACTTGTAGTAAATATTTTATAATAGAATTAAAATTAAAGATTAAATTGCCATTTCAATTGTCATTTAAAATCTTTATACTTAGGTTTTACTCAGCGATAACAGTCAGCGATAACATTTTATCAATTAAATAATATCAAATTTAGAATTATATGTTGTTTTCGTCCAGGCTGTGGCACACTGGACCAGCTCTATACCCTCACCAGGGTGCTCAAGGGTTCATGGGAGTATGCCTAACCACTCCACATGTGTTTTGTGGACTTGTAGAAGGCATTCGACCCTGTCCCTCATGGCATTCTGTGGAGGGTGCTGTGGGTGTATGGGGTCAGAGGTGCTCTGTTAAGGGCCGTCTCATCTCTGTATGAACAGAGTTTGAGTTTGGCCTGCATTGCCGGTAATAATTCAGACTTGTTTCCAGTGCATGTTGGGCTCTGGCAGGGCTGCCCAATGTCACCAATCCTGTTCATCATTTTTATGGATGGAATTTCAAAGCGCAGCCCTGGGCTGGAGGGGGTCCGGTTCGGGACCACAGGATTTCATTGAACATGGACCTTCAGCATGCACTGGGGCAGTTTGCTGCCGAGTATGACGCGGCTGGGATGAAAATCAGCACCTTCAAGTCCGAGGCCATGGTGCTCCACCGGAAAAAGGTGGTTTGCCATCTCCAGGTTGGAGGAGTTCAAGTATCCTGGGGTTTTGTTCACGAGTGAGGGAAGGATGGAGTGTGAGATTGACAGGCGGATTGGTGCAGCGGCAGCAGTAATGCGGTTGATGTACCGGTCCGGTTTGGTAAAGAAGGAACTGAGCCGAAAGGCAAAGCTTTCGATTTACCGGTCAATCGACGTTCCTACTCTCAACTATGGTCATGAGTTTTGGGTCATGACTGAAAGGATAAGATCTCAGATACAAGCGGCCGAAATGAGTTTCCTTCACAGGGTGACAGGGAGCATCCTTATAGATAGGGTGAGGAGCTCTGTCACCCAGGAGGAGCTCAGAGTAGAGCCGCTGCTCCTCCACATCCAGAGAAGTCAGCTGAGGTGGCTCGGGCATCTGTTTTGTATGCCTACCTAGGGAGGTGTTCCAGGCATGTCCCACAGGGAGGAAGCCTCGGGGAAGACCCAGGACACGCTGGAGGGACTATGTCTCTTTGCTGGCCTGGGTTTGCCCCGGGATCCCCCCGAAGGAGCTGGAGGAAGTGTCTGGGGAGAGGGAAGTCTGTAGTTCTCTCCTAAGACTGCTGCCGCCCTGACCCGGCTCTGGAAAAGCAGATGAAAATAAAAAATGTTGTTTGTTTATATCAGTACAGCTCAGAAAAAGCATATTAATTTTTCCTCATACTTTACAGATGGGGTAAAATAGACCACCAGAAAATTCTCAATTTCTCTGTATTTGAGTAAAATGTTAATATTTATTTAATTCTATAAAAGCCTCATAAAATTTCTTTCGAATATAAATCTAAATATTATAATTTACAGCGTTTTTATGTTTATTATTCTGAGCAATTGTCCAAATAATATAGATTTTTAACTCTTCTAATGTTAAGACATTAGTATAGTGTTGACAATACGGCACTTGTTTGCTATTTTATGCACAAGAATGTTCTGCACTTCACTAAAATCTCTTTTTTCTATAGTCTTAGACTTCACCAAGTGTTCTGACTACATTATATTTAAAGTTTGAAAATAAAAATGCCATCAATAATTAAAAAAATAAAGATGCAAAATATAAACGCAGACTATAAAGAAATAAGTTAAGTTTGGAGTGTAAACTTGATTGTTGCTAGATCAGATATGGTTGCGGCTTGAAGTTAACAAGAATAATTTATATTATTTACTAAATTTCCCATTAATTGTATTTCATTAACGTCTACCCCTAAACCCAACCCTCACAGTAATGTAAAAACAGTAGCTGTATCGAGTAATATTTATGTTATTTATTAATAATCCCAATAAATGTTATTTTTTAACATCAAAAACCCTAAACACAACCGTCACATTACTGTAAAAATATTAAATATTATACAGTGTCACAAAAATGATGCTATTATATTGACGTGCGTATCCGCAGCTGTATCCTATCTAGACTTTACCTGTAATGTAAACTTCTCAAAATATACCTAACTGAAGCCGTATTTAAATAATTCATTAATTGGGTTTCTCCTATTGGTCAGATGTCATTCTAGGACAACCTTCCTACCATCCTTCAGCGCGTGCTGAATTGTGATTGGTGGTCAGGCCTGTCAATCAGACGCGTTGCTCCGGCAACCGCGGCTGGAGGATCAGCTTGATTCAGTTACTCAGTTTGAAGCACAGCAGCAGAGGAGAGTCGCCGCTCATCAGTGCCTCGAGAAAACTCACCGTTTAACCGAAGATGACAAACTCAACACTTCATTTTTTACATACGCCTTTTTTCTGTCACTGCTAGGACAAACGTCAGTTAGAAAAAACGGTTTTATTTAGGCGAGGAAGAGTTTCCGTAACACCGTGTAAAGTCACCTGTTGAGTGGGTTCGCGGGCAAAAAAACCCCCAGCTTGGACACAAAAATACGTCGTTATGATTCCTGAATGTCCACGAGCGACCGACTCCAGAAGCCGAATTCGCTGTGAATCCGGTCACAACCGCTTCGGTTTGCTCCGCGAGATCCGAACTGCCATCCGGAGCGAGCCGTTCACCGAGCGCTATGACGTCATCCCCGGTAAAGAGCTCGGCAGGTAAGAGACTCTTCCACCACACCTGTGCTGCTGTCAGTTGTTTCACAAGTTTTTAGTGTAACGTTATCTGATGCTCGTGCTTGTGTAGTTCCAGGTTTAACTGTGTGAGTTGTGAGCTAAAGAATACTTGTTTAGAAACTGAGGTGAACTTGGTTTCATATTCGTACATTCGTTTATTTTGGAGCAATGACAGCTTGTGACACGCTCTCTATGTTGTTTATCACGCTCCTTTGAATATTGGGTGTGAAAAATCATGCAATAATTACTTCAAAATAACATTAGCACTATTTAATTGGCTGTGAACAATCCTGTACTTTGATAGCCATTGGCTGAATATGATTGTCCTATTTAGAATTTGCAAACAATACATTTCTGAAATGATATCATTAAGGAGAAAGTCTGAATGTGCGAATATGAAACCAACTTTACCCCAAATATTTAGAAGGCAGGCTGTTATGTTTACTAACTGATATTTAATAAGTGCAGTAAAGATGAAGCCACGAATGAAGGATCAGTAGTTTTGGAAAGCTGTGTGTGAAATTGATTGCTACATCTATGTGCATTTAAATGTTTACTTTGTGCTTTAATTTATGCATGCATTTAATGTTTATTTTGAGTTTTGTGCATTCAAAATAGTGTTTAAAATCATGCAGTTCTATAATCTGATTTATTATTGCTTTGCTGTTTAACCCTTGTGCATCAGTTACACAGTCCATTGAGAATGAGCATGCCAAAAACATCATAAAATTATATTTCAATATTATTTTTACACTTTCACTGACATCGATGTCTTTACCAGAATCAGTTCTGAATTCTGATGATAGCTACCAACAGGGATGGGCAGTATTTATGATGCATGTATTTCAAATACGTATTTTAAATACAAATTTAAATACAAAGGTTGATGAAAATGACTTAATATTTTGTATCAAAATACTTTAGTGTCTTGCATTTGTTTGCATTTTAAAATACTTTGTGAGAAGTCTACACGATGACACCATGTAAATGCACCCTCTGATCAAAGCTTTGGATGTTATTGACTTTTCCATTTAAAGAAGAACTGATTAATAAATGTTTGGATGATTTGCTGATGCCAAATGTTTGTCGTTAAATCAAACGGCATGAGAATTATTAGTCCTACTGTGGTGATTCCTGCAATACTTCATTGGCTGTTTCAAATGGGACTGATCCAATAGGACTATTGATGGAAGGTTTGCAAAGAAATGGCATGCTCCGTTGTAAAAGTTTTTGTAGTATTTTTAAAATACAAAAATACAGTATTTTATTTTCATGCATGTTGTGTCTGCATTTTGTAGTTTATGTTGATACACTTAAAATTTAGGTATTTGGTATTTTATTTTAAAATACATTTCAATGTTTTTTTGCCCAACCCAATTAATTATTTTTAAGAATTGAATTTCAACCCTTTAAATGACAGTTGTTGAATGTCACTGTTTATGTTTTAATGGGGGGAAAAAAAACTATAAGATTGTTTATAGTCAGTTTATACCGTGCATTTACATATAATTTATGTTTATATATAAACAACGCGATGGACGATGGAATCGTCTTCATAGGTGGAGATGAATTAATCATTTATGAATAATTAATTAATTCATAACTAATTAATTATTTGTAGCCTACCGTTTCAACTACCTGGTCTTTGTTTTACCCATAACCAAATCATAAATAAATAAAGATAAATTACACACAAATTACCACCTGACACTCACTGTTTCCGCGGGACTCTGGCATGAGTAGGCAGAGTGATCCGTGTCAGTCATTTGTTTGGTGCGGTGGATGGCGGAGGGGTGTCGTGGACGAAAGTGAGCGGCGCGGGGGTTGCTCGCGGACAAAAGTGAGCGGCGCTGAGGTGTCGCGGACGAAAGTGAAGAGGGTTGGAGAGTCGCGGAACAAAGTGAAAATGAACAGTGGACAGGGGAGGAGGGCGTTTGAGGAGGGAGATCGGTAAAATGAGGTGCCGGATCAGATTTCAGAGGTCCCGGATTCGGATCCGGCGTGTTCCGGCACAAATTAAGCCCTGGATAGAGACAAGATTAATTAAATATCATGTTTAACAACTATAGTGAGACGCGATCCACTATCATCCTTGATAAACTGTCATGTACACTGTTCTCTGGAGCTCAGATGAGCGCATGACAGTGTGTGTGGCTGTGTGTATGTGTGTAGCTGTGTGTGTGTGTGGTCATGTGATGTGCGTTTTCAGTGGACGGAGGGCTGTTCAGAAATGCTAGATGAAACACCAGTGTGGACGTGGGTCATTTTCGTTCTAAAATGTCATTTTAAAAGTAAGCTGTATTAGTGTAAACGGGGCCTGAGTGTGTATTTTTCACGAGCGGGTTTGCGACGGGGGCGGGGCGATGGATCGCGATGCTGGCTCAGCATCGTGATGTCTATCGGCCATCGTCTATCGGCCCAACCCTAATATATATATATAATTTGATTTACAATCTTGGATGAGTTAATGATCAGAAACGACATTAATTTTGATGCATTATTTTTTTTTTTGCAGTGAGACAATAAAAAAAATCTCAGTACATTTACATTTTTATTAAGTTTTGAAAAATAATTATTTTGAAGCTTTGCCAAGCAAATAAATATTGTAGTAGTTTTAATGGCTTCTATTACTGAGTGTATCTACCTTTTATAACTTATAAAATAAGACAAATGGAGGTATTAAATACAACTTTGTGCCAAAATGAACACTGGCAAAATGACAAAGACAGAAATGTCCACAAGGATGCTCAGGGGTCAAACTGCTTTCAGATATGCTGATCTGCTTCTGTGCTTCTCTGCGAGAGACATTTAATGAAACACCCCATAAACCTCTGCATGCAGTGCATTAATGTACTCAAGCTGGATCGCATGATGGGAAACTAAGGCATTTGATGGCACACAGAGTAGATGCCAGGGCTCAGTGGTTTTTAAATAAGCCATACAGGGCACATATTGTTGGCGGGTGTTTCTTTGCCAAGTCTCTGTAGGAGAGGAGTTCAGCAGCTCTATGAAAACACTGCTCTGATTTCACTACACTTGGATGTGCATTGCAAGCACAAAAAGACTTGTGCATAGGGCTGTGTGATGTGGCAATAAACAGTTGAAGTTGCAGTTATTATCCCTCCTGTGAAAATGTGATTATTTAAGAAACCTTTCTTAATTGTTGCTTAAAGGAGAGATTATTAAACATAAAAGTTTTAATAACTAGTTTCTGGTAACCTATTTTACTAGTTATTTTTCAAGATACTAGCATTCAGCTTAAAGTGACATTTAAAGGCTTAACTAGTTTAATTATGTTAATTTGGTTAATATAGGATAATTAGGAAAATAGAAAAATACTTTACATGATAATCAGGATATGAGATTACTTACAGTATATTGTTATATGAGATTTGTCATATCACCCAGTCCTATTAGTTATGTACATTTTAGATTGATGGACATTTAGCAAGTAATTTAGCTTTTGCATGATGGATGGAGGGGCGACACGGCTGGGTTGTCTGTCAATTGCGTGCAAATACAATCTTAGGGTGCTTTCACACATAGACGTTTGTTTCGGAATCTGTCTCTTTCCCCCCGCGGTTCGTTTGGCATATGCGAGTCCAGGAATCGTGCTCAAATCAGCTCCGAGATCGCCTGAATGAGGCGTTTCTGTGTGGAGTTTGCATGTTCTCCCTGTGTTGCTGTGGGTTTCCTCTGGGTGCTCTGGTTTCCTCCGCAGTCCAAAGACATGTGCAGTAGGTGAATTGGCTAAGCTAAATTGTCTGTAGTGTATGTGTGTATGTCCTGGTCCTCCAGGTTGGGGGTTGATTGTTGGGCTAACAACCCACCTCATAAAAAATAGATGTTACGAAACACCAATATGGTGTGGCTAAATGTCAACTTCGATATAAAATGGCCCATAATATGGAAGGTAAATCCTGGAAGATTTAAATAAATTAAATAAACATTAAAAATTCAAATTAAAACAAGATTAACAGTTTCATTCTAAAACTGTTCGCAAAATTGAAAATGAAACTCAAAAAGTGAAATCCCTCAAAATGGGATGGATTTGGATCTTATTTTAACGTCACGAAATTAAAAAAAGAGACTTGTTGTGTTTTTATCACCTCAATGTGACTGTGGACACACTATACCTACACACAGTTCTGTCCAAACAGCTTACAAAAGATGATTTTCATCATATGATTGTCCTTTAAAGATATCGGATTAATTTTATTATCCGACCGATAACAACAATAATGTTGGATGGAAGATTGAATTTAAGTTGTTGCAATTAAGCTTTTTACATTGCTCATAAGGGATGCACTGATATCAATTTTTTGACCAATACTGATAACCGATAACTTTTTAGATTTGAAAGCTCACAGCCTATAAAGCAGCTGATACATAGAGAAATTATGCAAATTATTAGCAAAAAAAAAAGCAGCAATCACATGAAGGGATTCTTGTGTATTAAACAATACATAATTTATTGGCTTAAAGATATCGGCGTGACCAATAACAATAATGGAAGATTGAATTTAGGTTGTTGCATTCAAACTTATTACAGTGCTCACTAGAGATGCACTGATATAAAATATACCGATACTGATAACTCTTTACATCTCAAAGCTAACAGCCGATAAAGCAGCCGATAAATATAAAAAAAAAAAATTATTTTTTTTTCTCCATATTTGCAAAAACAAAAGCAACAAGCATGTGAAGTGATTCAACCAGTAGGAAAATACATAATATATTGGCTTGAACCGATAACAATAACATCAAATTAGCATTAATCGATTACGACATGGCTGCCAACATACTGTGCATTTCTATTTCTCCCACATTATCTGACTAAAATACTAGTGAGCATGATATTAGTATTCCATCTGATCCCTGTGTTTGCAAAACACATCAGGATTAATGGACAGAGGTTTGAAAGTGCAACTGTCTGGAGCTCTGCCACCTTAATCCAGCGTTTCATCTGAGCGCAGTAAAGCAAGAGAAAGAACAAGTCCAGGTCAAGCATGTTTTACCAGTCTCTACATCTGTTTCCCTGGGGTAAACTGGAATGGCTCAGGATTTCAGGGTCGCTTCTGGCTGTTTTTTATTTTGATGAGCATTTTTCATCGGTGTGCAGTTTTGAAAGGGTTTTTCATTTGGAGCAATGCGTTAGTCTTGATACTGCCATTTATAGTCTAGTTTAGCCCAAATGTGATCTTGCACAAAGACAGCTGGCTATACCTGATTTCTCTCAAGACTATTAGAGTCAGTTTTGCAGACAGTTTTGTTTAGACCAGATGTTTGCTCGCTTGGAGGATTTTTATGTTATCCTTTGTTCAGCACATGCACTAAAGATGCCATAATTCAATCCTAAACAATGCTAAAATTGTGTGATCTTATTTAGGAAGATGTAAGATAAAAAGAGGTTGGAAATGGGACGTCTCACCTTTGACTCAAGTATTAATTTGTTTTTGAAGCACAGCACATACTATAGAGTATTAATGTGAATTTATTGCATTGATGTGATGTACTGTAGTTCGCAGATTGATTGAAGTTGCCCGATTTCAGGCTGAGATGAGAGGTTTAAACTGATGAGCGCACTATAAAATTAACATACTGCAAGTTAAACATGCTATTAAAAACTATGTGCATCATTAATAAAACTAATATACAGTAATATTCAGTAAAAAAAATCAATGAATTGGATTTTACATTAAGTAAGATGAATCTACATTTTAAAGGCTGAATATTATAGATAAATGTTTGTGCTCATGAATTATTCGAACATATTACATAAAGGAGTAAACACATTTATATGCCTTTTTTAGTCCAGAAATAGAAGTTGGGTCCATCTTTAAGTATCATACAACCAAGATAACTGTGCTCAAAGTGTTTATTAATATTTTAATTTAATTGCATTTTAATTAGACACCATTTCATTAGACACTATTGTTTGTTTTGTATTAAACTGTAAAACAGAATCCAGAAAAAAGCACAGAATTAAAATAAAAGCTCAGAATTTAGGGAAACATAGATAAAGTCTTTGTGGCAGTAAATTGAAGGATACACTGTAAACAATTTTTCTGTAAAGTTTACAGTAACTTACAGTGAATTTTGGTTGCTATTAAGACTGTAAATTTACAAGCACACTGTAAATAAATAATAACAATTGTGCTGTACTTTTACATTGCAGTTGTAAATATTAATTTACAGTACCCTTGTCTTACTGGCAACCAAAATTCAAAGTTACTGTAAATTTTACATTAAATTGGAATTATTAATTCACAGTGTGCTTGTAAATGTACAGTCTTACTGGCAACCAGAATTGCCAGTAATTTGCTGTAAATTGTAATTATTCATTTATAGTGTCCTTGTAAATGTACAGCCTTATCAGCGATCAAAATTGCCAGTAAGTTACTGTAAGTTGTAATTATTAATTTACAGTGCGCTTGTAAATTTAGTCTTACTGGCAACCAAAATCCCCAGTAAGTAACTGTAAATTTTACATTAAATTGTAATTATTATTTTCAGCATGCTTGTAAATGTAGAGTCTTACTGGCAACCAAAATTGACATTAAATTACTTTAAATTATAATTATTAGTTTACAGTGCCTTTGTAAATGTACAGTGCTGGCAACCAAAATTCCCTGTAAGGAACTGTAAATTTTACATTAAATTGTAATTATTAATTAACTGCATGCTTGTAAATGTAGTCTCACCAGCAACCAAAATTGCCAGTAATTTACTGTAAATTGTAATCATTAATTTACAGTGCCCTTGTAAATTTACAGTGTTACTGCCAACTAAAATTCCCAGTAAGTCACTGTAAAATTTACATTAAATTGTAATTATTAATTTATAGTGTGCTTGTAAATGTACAGTATTACTGGCAACCAAAATTGCCAGTAATTTACTGTAAATTTTACAGTATTTATTTGCAGTGTTACTTTATTATGAACAAACTATATAGGTACAAAAAAACAAGTACAAATGTATTTCCTTCCCATAAGTGATATTCATATTATGACAAATATTGATATGTATATATTTTTTGCCAAATATTTCAGCTTAACATTGACATTTACGTAGAGTGATTCTCATATTTCTTTTCTTCATATAAATCTAAATGAGTTGTAATCACAGAGTTGCAATGCCAGACAATATTCTGAAAGCTTAAGATCCATGTCTGAGCACATGAGGTGAAACCGGAGCAGCGCTGTGGTTTTTAGATGCTCAAATGTGGATAATTGCAGGGCTGCATTCCTCTGCCACTGTGCTTTGGGAACACCCAGTCCTGCCGGATCAGAACCAGTGCTCTGCCATTGTGTGTGGACGCCGGCCAGCGCTTTACATCAACAAATGTCTTTGTGAACACTTTCTGCTCGCCACAGATTAGCCCGAGATGTGGTGTGATGGGAAGAGAAGCATGTAAAACGAGAAGTGCAGTTTTTCAAACCTTTTCATCATCTTGCATCTTGCGTGCCAAGTTTCTTTATGCCATGTCACAGATTCGTCAATGGCAGCGTGCCATTTTCAGTGTTAAAAAAGAAAAGGTGTCATTTAAAACTCCAAATTATATCAAAAGGAATGCAGGCAATGTTGTGTGTTCTGCAAGAGTGATTTACTCTCTCCAAGCTGCAGTGTTATTATAGTATCACTGACTAACTATTGCAGCTTTTACTAGTTACTGTATTTTTATTTTTGATCTCCTTATATTCCTTATCTTATACTACAAAAAGTCGTAGTGTTCCCTATTTTACAACGTATAATTGCACATCCAGATTTGTGACATATATATTTGTTATGTTGGCTACACTTGTTTATATTATTATATATTGCATATACTATTATCGCAATAATGATAATTTTCCGAAACACTGTGCTGCCCTAATTTAAATGCTTGTTTGATTGCACACATTTTCCACATTTTGCCTCTCATATTGAGCTGTGTTTTCTTTTAATTACGATGTGCATTTGGGAGGAATGTGTTTGCAGTGTAAAAACGCATGACACCACCGTCTTCTCACTGTTGTCTTAAACCATGTCATCAGCTGAGAATTTCTCACCCGTCTCGTAAATCTCCCTCTTTCATTTTTGGTTCAGTTCTGCTGCTGGACTGACGCATCTGTGAGGTGTGATTTATATGTGCTTCACTTTGATTTTCCCAGTGTGTGTGTGTGTTAAAGAGTTCACTTAAATGTAAGTTTACTAGGCATGGGCCGGTATAAGATTCTGACGGTATGATAACCTTGGATAAAAATATCACGGTTTCACGGTATCACGGTATTGTGAGTACTGCTCTAAAATATATTCTTTTTAAATGTCTGGGTAAAAAACTAAAAGTTTTTTCCCCTTTGAACACAATATATTTTATTTTGAGAAACATTTATAATAATTTGGAGCATTAAACGTGCCAGGCTAAATAATGAAAATGAATCATTGACTTCTGCTGTCTTCATTAGTTTCAAAAACACAAATTTATAATGGCATCTTTGGATATCTTTTCTGCTGGAGATGCTGTTGTTAAAAAAAAATGTAAAAAAAAAAATCTTACACATACCTTAGGAACGGTATTAGAGAAAATTTTGGCGGTATGATAACCTTGACTTTTCCAAACCGCGGTATACCTTGAAAACGGTTATCGTCCCATGCCTAAAGTTTACCCACCACTTAATCACACTCAATTCTTCAATCAGTCTATATCTTTTATTGTTCTTTATTTAATTCTCCCCAAGTAGAAATGTTTGCACAATCTAGTGTACATTTAGGGACAAAACGGTTATTAATAATGTATAAACAAAGACATAATACATAGCATAAAAACCAACACCTTCCTAACATTTATAGTAGGAAAAATACTATGGAAATCAGTGGCTGTTTTTTCCAGCATTCTTCAAAATATCTTCTTTGGCGTTGACAGATGTTTTATATATTTTAAAACTAGATTTTTATTGTATTTATTATACTTGCATTTAGGGCTGTACAATACTGGAAAATATACAATATTGGTGTTGAGTATTGAAATTTCTGTTGAATTTCCATAGAAAATTGCTATTTATTAGCTGTTTTTAAATTGTTTATTTATTTAATGATATTAAAATTATATATAAATATAAAGATTTTAAATAATTAGTTTTTTTTTTTACAGGTAAAATATATTTTTTAGATTAATTATTTTCCAATTCAGACTAAAAAACTGCATCAAGGTGCAAACATTTAGTCTTTAAAACACTACGAATGAGTGTAAACCTCAGCAGATATTCTGCCTCTGATTGGCTGTTGTCATTTTCCTGTGTTTATTTTCTGATCAGGGTTTACCTTTCAGCCAATAGCAGAACAGCAACTACTGGGGAGGCGGTGCTAAAGATAGTAAGGCCCCATCTGATTGGTCAGATTTAGATTAACATCTAATGCATAAAATAAATGTCATTCATCACACATGTCTGCTATACATATATTGCTTAAACTATTATCACAATAGTTTTGCGATTTATATTGATAGCCCTACTTGTGTTTTCTTAAAGGTTTTGCCATGTGAATAGCTTAAGATGCTGACATGGAATTAAATAAAAATATATGATATGATTTTTGGTGTTCAGAAGAGAGAAACTCAAACAGGTTTACAACACGTGGATGAGTAAATGATAGCAGAATCTTCATTTTTTGGTGTACTGTCTCTTTAAGGCCAGTCTCTCCACTATAACAGCGACTGGGACTCCATGACATCATTCTGCACTGTTGATGTACTGTAGTGTGTCTCTGACATCTGCTGTGCTCCATGGAGACGTTTTGGGGCGCCGGCGATGTCATGTGAAAGCTGAGTTTGTTATTGAAGCCCCTTTAGTACTGAAGTGTCAGAAACAGGCAGTGATGGTCTGTGCTGAGAGTGCCAGGCTATATTTCCTCTCCCACAGTCTATACGCCAACGCCACGTCAAACACTCTTCACCAACTTTCAAGAACAAAACACTGAAATTTGACATGAATGATGTGGCAGACTGTGCTATTGCTTTCATAAGAAGAAATTCATCCAAGCTCCCATTGAATGGCAGAATAATAATAGACACTAAAGGGGAGCTATTATGCAAAAATCGCTTTTTTAAGCATGAATTAATTTTATTTTTTATAATGAGACTTGATAAAAATTGTCTGTAGAAACACTTGATTATGGCGGTTCATTCCGCTGTGGCGACCCCTGATTAATAAAGGGACTAATCCGAAAAGAAAATGAATGAATGAACACTTTGATTGACATTCCTCCTTTATACGTGTCATCAGAGGGGGAAAGCCCCGCCCACTAACGCCCATCTCTCCCTCATTAGCATAAACAGCAGCCCTGAGTGAGAAGCAGCCGTCTGTCCATTAGCCATAAGAGTGTTTGAGCTGCTGAAGATAATGTCAGCATAGACTAAGAGGATTATAGATGTGGAGTTTTAGATGAAGCACAAATGAACAGCGACAGGAGCGACATAGACTGACAGAAGCATGAAGCACACACTGACCAATGACAACATGCAGACCTGACTCACACTGAGAACACAGCTAGTGTGTATCTCTATGCTTTTTTCCATATTTCTTAAACCTCAGTCTTAGTTTGTATGTCTGCATTATGACACAGCAACCAAACCAGATCTGTGTTCAGCACAATTACCACTGTTTAACAAAGGCGAGGTGCTGAAAGGCCATAGTCGGGTCTAAATAAACAATGTAAAGGCTTTCAGATGAGGTAATGCCCTTTCCCAAGATATTCAGAAGTGTGTGTGCATGTGAACAGACGGCCCTCGCATGTCAGAGTTCATTATTCCTGCTCGTCACAGACACAGAACAAACAGGCCTCCGCTTCAATACAGCCTCCTGTGGACGTGCAGCCGCTGATGGGCTTTTACTATATGTTGTTTTTGTTCTCTAAGAGCTGCTGCTGCTTGCTAATGGACCCTTTTCACACTTCTGGGTTTCTCAGCAGTGAAAGTCGTCATAGTTGGTAAACTTAGAGCGGAGTGAATGTAACAAATACATTTTTCGCATAACTATTTGCTCTAATAATAAAAGAAAAACTCATTGATAGTGTTATTAAGACTTTCAGAAAAAGGAAAATAATGATGTGAGAATGATATTGGCAGCCAGAAGACAGAATAACGTCAGATTTACTGTCCCGCACATGTTGTATTACAAACACCTTGCATAAGCAGTAATCTTTTTTTTTTGTAGTTTGTGTCATATCATCTTTGCATCAAAGTATAGCTTTATAAATGCACATATGTTTAAAAAAGTATTTAAAATATTTAAAAGGATTTAAGATGCTGATGACCTGTGTCTTATCTATAGGTGCCTGTTGTTGATTAATGCAACGTCCAGAAAGACACACACAAGTAAAAACGCTGAAACTCTGGAAAACCGCTGGTGTTTAGCTGCACACTTTGCAAAAAATAAACTGCTTCCCTCATATTGCACATTCATTAGTGAAATGTTGCATGCAGAAAGTGCACATGCACCAAAAATCAGTTTTATCCTGCATTTACACTGCATGAAGTGACCCAATTCTGATTTCTTCATCCAATTTGGCTCAGATCGGATATAGCCCGCGTGCATGCAAGCATGAAATTCACATAGATGGTGATGGTCAGAATGGTTTCATTCATCATTCATATATGGAAATTAAATGGAACATGAATCAGATATGTTCATTTGCAAATGAATTGGGTAGGTCAGATATTCACCTGTCAAATTGAGGTGTATGGCATTGAAATGAGCTTTGCATGAGCCCTAAACCTTGAGTCTCATATACAAGAACAAAAATCAAATTAAGCAGCATGTTAGAGAGCGAGAGCGAGCAAAATCCACCATGTAAACTAGAGGTGTGAACCTACACTGGTCTCACGGTTTGATTCGGTTCCGATTATCATGCCATTGATTTGGTTCAATTCGATATCACAGTGCATTGACGATCCATTTTATATTTGACTTCACAGCACAAGAATTTTTCTATTCATTCATTCATTTTCTTTTCGGCTTTATTAATCTGGGGTCACCACAGCGGAATGAACCGCCAACTTATCCAGCATGTTTTACGCAGCTGATGCCCTTCCAGCTGCAACACATCACTGGAAAACACCCATACATTCTTATTCACACACATACACTACGAACAATTTTAGCTTACCCAATTCCCCTATACCACATGTCTTTGGACTGTGGGGGAAACCGGAGCACCCGGAGGAAACCCACGCGAACGCAGAGAGAACATGCAAACTCCACACAGAAATGCCAACTGACCCAGCTGAGGCTCGAACCAGCAACCTTCTTGCTGTAATTTTTGTAATGCAATTTTAACTTCAGTGTCAGTGAAAGACTGTCCAGCAAACACACACAGTGAATTGTGCTCAGTTTCTGTGTTTACTCACACTCGCCTCCCTTGCCATAGTATTCTTCCCCGACATAGCACATATGTGATAAATGACGTCAGTATGTAATAAGGATCTATTACTGAACCGATACCGAATTGTCCACGTCTGCATCGCGGTGCACTGAAGAAACAATTCATTTTGACACCCCTAATATAAACAATATAAAACTATGGCATACATCATTTGAACATGCATATATCTAATATCCAATTTGGTTATTTTGTGTAGAAATCGCACCACAGGGACAGCAAATGTTCAAAAAAAGCCTAGAGGAGCCAAATGTGGACATAAACATGTCAAAAGAACATGCGCGACAGCCGAAAGAGAGAGAAATAATACAATGCTTAAGGATGATATGTACATGAATAAACCCCACAAACATTTATTATACCATGCAAACAGGTTAAGTCCAGGAGCAAAGAGCACTCTTATTATCGCAGTTGTCAGTCAGAGCTTGCTCTTTTTGTTTTTAGGTCGATCCGTATTTGCCATGTACAGTCTGAATGCAGATTTTAGAAACGAGTCCCTTATAAAGGAAGATTTATGCAGGTCATCAAAAATCAGAATTGACTATCAAGATGTGCAGTGTAAATGTGGCCTTTGTTTGTGTGGTAAAGGGAGCCGTAATGTCCCAGATGACCTGCGTTTCTGTAAAACTGTCGCTCATGATGAGAAGCAGCCTGCAGAGACGCTCCAATGGCCGTCATTTGGAGAGACAGAGAGCTGAAGTCGTTGGTTTTCAGTGAGAGTTGCCAACTTCAGTCATCATGAGCGACAGAGACCACTGAGGACACCACCGACTGCAGAGATCATTAAATGTGACCCTGTTATGGGGGTCGTTCACACAGAATGCGTCGTTCCTTTCTAATACGCTACTTTTCTATTGTTATTGAATGTAAACGTGCTTGACGGACGTGTGTGACCTTTACGTTACATCTTTTGAATCGCCGAGAACATGAGTGCTGCGTTTTTTTACATTCCATGTCAAGTTGAAAGATCTTCAACTTCCACATGCAGCACAGCTCATTGATATCAGTGCCACAGCAGTGGACCAATCAGAAGAGCTCGGAGGCGGGGCAACCACTGTGAGCTTCTGTTTATAATGGAAAGTTGACATGACAACTGTTTTATTTACTGTTATATCATAGTAGAAGTGGCGCTCATTGTCCAGATATCCTGAGTTGTATAATGTATGTTCATTCATTTTCCTTCAGCTTAGTCTCTGATTTATCAGAGTCACCACAGCGGAATGAACCGCCAACTATTTCAGCGTATGTTTTTTGCAGAGGATGCCCTTCCAGCTGCAACCCAGTACTGGCAAACACCCATACACACACACACACACACACACACACACACAAACACTCATTCAATACGGCCACTTTAGTTCATCAGTTCCCCTATAGTGCATGTGTTTGGACTGTGGAGGAAACCCACGCCAACACGGGGAGAACATGCAAACTCCACACAGAAACACCAACTGACCTAGTCGGGACTCGAACTAGCAACCTTGCTGTGAGGCGACAGCGCTAACCACTGAGCCACCGTGTCGCCTATGATGTATGTTCAAGTGCTTATCGTAACATATTGTTTTCCAATTTTAATAGCTTCGTTATTGTTATTACATCACATTCATAATATTGCGTCACAATAACCTCTTGCTAATCCACACTAGGGGCCGTTCCTTTCTAATGGGCTTGACGGATGTGTGTGACATTACATTAGCGTCTCACATCTTTTGATGCACCGCGCACGTGAGCTGAAAGAACTTAAACTTTCAGTGGACCAATCAGAAGAGCTCAATAGGCGGTGCAACCATGGCAAGTATCTGTATACAGGCGTTCTGTGGCTGTGCCTGGATATTCTCGTGCTTTATGTTGGGCTTTTTAAAAATCATTCCAAATGGTTGTGTCTTGTATTTTTAGAAGCATAAACGCATTCGGTATGAATGAGACCTATATATATATATATATAGAATCTATATTATATAGATATAGATTATATTAATTTGAAATATTTAACACGTGAAAAAAAATGTATGCAATTAACGCAGTTGCAGTTTTTTTTATTTCCTGTTGTGGCCAACGTGTGTTTAACGTGCAAAGAAAAGTATGGATAAGACCAAGGAAGCACTTTTAGAAGGAAAGTTTCAGTATTAAACAATTAATGTGGCATCACCAGGCTATCCAGCATTTCCTCAAGAGTTTCATGCAATTTCGGGTGTTTCATTTTTAATCTTTAGACTTTAACTGCAGTTCAGCAGTTCACTTTCATTTAGCAACATATTGTTCATGCACCGTGACAATTATTGGATGAGAATATGAAGTAAGGACTGCTGGAAGAGTGCTGTTTTAATGGAATTTGATACCGCATGGCGAACGGAAAGAAAAACCTCAGCATTTCATGACTCGGGTGGTCCTTTAAGGTAATCAAAAATCGCTGTTTACATGGTCGACTCTTAATCAGAGTATTATCTTAATCATAAAATCGGAGTATTGGTGTCCATGTAAATGTACTCAGTGAAAGTTCCAGATGATGTCGCAAGCTGTCAAAGACAGCCCATTCTTCTGCCTATAAGTTGATTCCATGCGCCCTCAAATGTTTCATTAAGTTTGACGTGTTTCCCCCCTACACGCAACTTTTGTAAAGCGTCTTGGAAATCATTTGTGTTTGTTATTGGCATTGATTGTTTTAAAATTCAAATGGTGCTTACATGCCTGTGTTTTTATTTCTGGAATAAATACGGCTGTTCGTGATTAATCATGATTAATTACAAAAAAAGTGTGATTAATTAGTTAATTTTTTTAAATCATTTGACAGCCCTAATAAATAAATAAATATATATATATATATATATTGTAATATACATTTTATTTCAGAATTTAATGCAATTAGATTTACATCTTTGTGACCTTCAGTGGTTTCCTAATGGTGTAAAATTCAGTTCTTTCATCATTTCCTCATCCTCCACTTGTTCCAAACCTGTTTGAGTTTCTTTCTTCGGTTGAACACAAGGAAGGGTTTACTAAAGAAAACAGACATTGACTTCTATAGTATTTTTGGTTTCTACTATGGATGTCAATGGCTACTTTTTTTGAACCTCATAAACGTTTACAAACACTTGATTGTGAGATTTTTGTTTTTATTTGAACGATTGAGGAGGTGTTGTTAGTTTGTCTGAATCCGTGATGTCACCTTCTAGTAGACAGAAGCTCAGAGACTGGAGAGGATTAAGGTATTTAGCCTCAAGTTGCCCATGTCGTGCATTTCCAACAGATTATACAGAAAACTGTAAGTTCGAAGTCATATTAACCTTAAATAGCTTCTTTATCAATCTTCTGTCATTCTGTATCTCCTGGAGTGCTCAAATCTGGATATATATATAGATCCATGTCCAGAGGGTTTGTGGTGCTTTTTTTTCTCCACTCTTGTAAATGATTGTTTCTTTTTGTCTTCCCCCCTTCCCATTTAAAGACTAAGACTCGCTGAAATGTCTAAAGATGAGACTGTGAGGAAAAATGGTTAAATTTTCACACCAATACCCCAGTATAGCCCCAACCTTGTGCCGTAGTCCCATTAATTTACTGATGACTGCTACAGTAACCTACCCTACCACATGGGATTTGCCAGCCATTTGTTATTAAAGGAAAGATCAGCTGATGTTAGTACCTTTCAGACCTTGACACGGACTTTGTCATTATATTTATCAGCACACAGTTTATTCAGACCAGCTTCTTCTTCCTTTAAATCACAGCCTGTAATTGTGATTTAAAGTAGTTGCCTTGTTTTCTGTAGCATGCAAAATATGTATTTAGTTGTGTATGTTGTGTTCGCCTTGCATCATTTGTAGTTTCTAGTTAACTGGATAAAACCGCAGTCATGTTGGACTTGGAAAGCAATGTGCTGTCCTGTGGAGCCCATTCATTTCAATGGCTTGCACTGATCACTGATTTTTTGCGGTAAAATGCTTTTATAGAGTCCACTGATTGATCCATTTTAAATGTTGACTACTGTATTATAAGACAGTTATGTTTCCATCCACCTATCTTATTGCAAATTTTGGAACATAGCACAAAAGATGCGTAAAGGAAATGCCAAAATGTGCATAAATTTTGAAAGTGTGCATACAAAACTTGTGTACAAATGAGTAGGAATGTGTGTAAACTACAATGCAAACTCATTTACTGAATGAAGTCTGTATCACAGTGCTTCAGTATTATTATTCTTCTATTATTATTCCATCCAGAACTGTCTTGAGCATCTTTCTGTGCTCCCAAAGAGTATCTCGCGCCTCCAAAAGCAACCATATCCATTTTGTTTCGTCTTCATCTTCTGAGGTGCAGCTCATTTATTACAGAAGAAACACCACAGGGGCAAATCCCAATACATCAAACTACACTTCTCTATCTGATATTTGCTCCAGTTCATCAGAAAGTGACCATTTTCTTCTCTTTTGTTTCTCATTTAATGGAAACACTGCTTTATTCACAAATGTTTTATGCAATATTACAGTTTGTAAGTTTAATTTGCATCTTTGGATGGAAACATCTAGTGAAAGTCTTTTGCATGCACAGGATTTTTCTGAATAGCTTTCTAGCATGTCTGGCTGCTGACCACACAAACTCTAGACTCTAACAGACAGACAGGCCATCTGCTCTCGATATGGTCGCTATTTCCCATAAAGCATGACCCTGCCGCCAACCCTCGTCCTACACACATGAAAGCCGCTGGGTTCGGGTGTTGTCGGAGTCTGCAAATGTGCTGAAACGGCTGCTCGTTTCTGAAGACACCGACTGCAAATCACAGTCCGTCTTTCCAGCCGCTGCAGAACTCAAAGGCCCTCAGCTTCGGTTTACCACAGAGCACTTTCTGAATACCATACAATAATAGAAGTCGTATTTGACTAAACATCTGCACCACATCATGGCGGATGTAACCTACTAATTGGTCCTGTGTGATATTCAATAATACAGTATATCATGATAATTGCACAATACAGTGAATAACTATTTATTGTTTAACCTTTTTAATAGTATTCAGATTGGAGTTGTTCATCACAGCAGCAAGTGCTGAATGATTTAATAGGCAATTTATTTACAAACGTTAACATTTTCACATGTTAATCTTTCCTTCAGCATGCAGAGATATTCATGTAAAATTATTTGGATATTTACAAGCCTGTTCTTGGTTAACACTGTATAATAAAGCTCCATTTGTTAGCATTAGATTATTAATCACAATGAAAACTACAAAAACATTTATTAAGATTGTGTAAATGTCTTAGTTATAACTAATAACTCATTAAAATAAAGTCATAGTTTTATTAAGTGGAGTTAATAACTAATAAAATTCAATTATTATATATATATATATATATATAAATATATATATATAAATAAAAAATTAAATAAAAATTAATTTATATATATATATATATATATAAATAAAAAATTAAATAAAAATTAATTTATATATATATATATATATATATATATATATATATATATATATATATATATATATATATATATATATATATATATAATTAAAAAATTAATTTTTATTTATTTTTTATTTTTTTACCAAACATTAAAATAGTAGTTGGACTAAATGTGTTATTATGGTCACACTTTATTTTAAGGTATTATTAGCGCTATTAACAAACCAATAATTAGGATTTTAGTGTTAGTAACTCCTAATTTGCTGCTTATTTTTAGTTATTAATGTAGTAGTTGTGTTTGGGTAGGGATGTAAAATATGATCATGCAGAATATGTGCTTTATAATTTCCAATAAACCGATAATATCTTAATAATAGACACTAGTGAGAATTGGTGCTTAAGCTAAAGGTTTACTGTCATTTCTCACTGTTGATTTTAATGCATTAACTAAAGCACAGGTGTCAAACTCAGTTCCTGGAGGGTCACAGCTCTGCACAGTTTAGTTCCAACTCTGCTTCAACACACTTACCTGTAGGTTTCAAACAAGCCAGAAGGACTCAATTCGTTTGAGCAGGTGTGTTTAATCAGGGTTGAAACTAAACTGTGCAGAGTTGCGGCTCTCCTGGAACTGGCTTCGACACTTGTAAACAACATTTAACTATAATGGGACCTTATTGGGACCTGTTATTTCTACTGCGAGCTGATTGGATGTAGTAAAGTAGGCATTTCATTCAGAAAGATGGTGAATAGGGTTTGGGGAGTCATTACAGCCTAACAGACTCCTCCTCCTCCTCACTATTTCTGTTTGATGTCAAAACTGACAGCTGGAGGGGCGTGGGTAAGTGTGTTAGCCACACCCAATACCTCGAACAGACGTAATCTGATAATTTAACTGAAAACAAACAGGAAGTGGATTTTCAGATTTCAGTTAAAGATGACAAGGGCATTTTTGTTTCGTAATGACATGCACAGATGAATTGTTCAGCACAAAACCAGCAATGTGAGCTAACAAAATCAGTATGGGTAACTTTGATGTTATGTGTACTTTAAAAGCATTTGGAGGGAATGTTGAACTCTCCAGAGCCGCTCTGATTGGCCGAACACAGACTTCTGGAGTGGCAGGTATTATGTGAGAGATTAGAGTTTCTTTATCACGTCTCGTCTTGGCATTCGTATTTGTAAGCAGCAAGACCAGATTAATGCAACGCCGTGGCATGAAGGCACGCCAAAGCCAGGCAGTCAGGGGCAGCAAAAGCCTATTAGCTTTTCAAAGGAGCGGAAGGTGCTTTAGTGCTTCTGAATCAGACTCAATCACAGCGATTAGCACACTGTTGGGCTTTATGAATGCTGGCCTCTGAGTCATGAGACTCCATCTCCAACTTCTTACTACGCTCGTGTTCATTCAACATTTGCAGTACTGTAGCTTCAGGGTTGCATTTTACTTTTATCATCAGCAGTCTCACCATCACATTAGTGGTCAACCAATATGGGGTTTTTGAAGGCCGATATCAATGATTATACAATGCTCGATATCAGTCGATGGGCCGTATTATATGGATTATACTCCTGAAAAATTGCAATTATTCATAATTCAAGCTGGTAACCAGGCTGTGCTTCAAATGCCAAAAGATAAAACCAGAGCAAGCGACAAAAAAGAGAGAGCAGGTGTAGAAAACTGAATTCATACTCATCAGCTGATCGAAAGTTTTAGTCTAAACATGTATAATAATGTATATTGCACTCCTAAATACAATGAAGTGACGTCAATAATATGAAGTTATTGTGACCAATTAAAATTTTAACTTGCATATACTGTACATTACCCTTCAAAACATTGGCAATCAGTAAGAGTTGTTTTTAAAAAATCCTTTTTTTCAGCAAGAATGCATAAGTTACAGTAAATGCATTAATAATAATATCAAAATATTCAAATTAAAACATTTATTTTAAGACTATATTCATCAGAATATTCAGAGAAAACTATTTTTAACATTGATAATGTTTATTAGTCATTAAATCAACATATAATGCTTTCAGAAAGAATCATGTGACTGCAGTAATGATGCTGAAAATTAATTTATAACTTTAATTCTTAACTTTTCATATGTTCTTTTTGAAGATAGAAACTTTGGGACTACGATTAAACACCCAAAACAGATGCACATCATTTCTATCAATATCATCTTTTGTGTTTTTACAAAGTAATTATGTTGTGATGTTGACAGCATTTTAGTTTAGACAATCCCATAAACAGCTGCATTTCAGTCACCATTGAAACTGTTAATGCACATTTTGAAGTATTGCATGAGAAACAAGTGATAGAAACTGTAAATTTCAATTGAAAAGCCCTTAATTCACAAAAAAAAACATATTTCTTTTACATTTGCTTGGCGGTTTTGGACTAGGAAAAGGATAAATGTGAATACTGGCAGATGGAAACACATATGATGAATAACTCTGATGTGACTCCATTATGCTTGCCTTGTTTACGGTTGGTTGCTAGGTTACCAATACTACTGTCAGATGCTCTAATACGGAGGTTCCCAAAATTTTCAACCCGCGACGCCCAATTATAACAATGCCAGTGACTCACAACCACCAATATCTTCTGAGGTGGTTATAAACATATAAACCTAGCACACAACAGCGCGTACGCACCAATAGGCCGAGCCGATTATTTAATTTTGAAGAACGCCACTTGGAGACCTCTATGTTCAGTTGTGGCCTTTATTTATTTTTAATGTACGTGAGTGCTGTAAAGGTGTCAGTTTAACCTGGTGCCATTAAATCAATGAGCTGTGTCAATAATATAATGTAATCACCTCGGGGTCACAAAAAATTGAAAGGCTGGTGGCTTTTATTTGCATGGTGTTGTTTTATGTAACTATTAACTACTATTTTTGTCTTCTGTAGATTATGGATAATATATGATAATTCTAATAGTTTAATAAAATAAATTAGATTTTTGGAAATCAAGTGACCCCCCCCCCCCCCCCCCCCCCCCACACACACACACACACACACACACACACACACACACACACACACACACACACTTGAGAACCACTGCTCTAATAGCAACTTGATGGAAATGCAGCTAATTCACATTTGGCGTTTGTTTGTTTGTTTGTTTATAATGTTTTGCAAACTACAGTATAAAACAGATTTGCTTCACGTTAGGGTTGATGCTAATGAGATTCTCCTGTGCCTGAAAGTGGCCAAAAAAAGAAGCAACATCTTGATGGGTTGCATAATATTTGTTTTTGGTCGCGTATCTTTTGCACAAATAATATTCAGTCAAAGATCTCCCTGTCTTGAAGAAACCCATTACTGAGATGCTTAACTTCACACACAGATTTTACTAGGACAGTCCAGAACAAGGACATCTTTTCCCCACTAACCCGTTAATCTTCACTTTTTTTGAAGTAAGGAGGAAGGCAGTCCCAGCTGTGTGCTATAAATCTTAAGAGTTCTGGACAGAATGGGGATGGAAATAATGGAAATGTGCTTTTGATGGCTGAAACCATGACTTTCTGAACCTGTGACTCTTACATGGTCAGCACAAACATTTTGGCTAATTTTACAGGTCTGAATGCAGGGATGGGTTTGTGCAATCTATTGATAATCTACGATATTATTACATTTTTTGTTTTTTTAGCGATGTGAAATTATAGTTTGTCTTTTACTTTGTACAAAATAATATTTTGAGAGTCGTAAAGTAATGATTGTGACTGCTTATTAATTCTGAAAATGATTATTTGTTTTTGCTTATTATTTGATTGGCTGTTGTTAGTTTTCTTAGTTTTAGCTTTTCATTTATAGTGATTTTTATTTTATTTTGAGTATTCTATCGAAAGTATTTTTGTTTGGGTTTTTTTACTTATACTTTTAGTCTTAGTTTTCATTTACTAAAATAAACTTGCTGAGAAGGCCAGTTCAGGATATCCCAGAGATTGGGGATCACCCTGTGTATATGTGCTGTTTATATTATGAGGATAAATCTTCCCCTGTGCTGCCCTTGGCCTCTACTGTGTTTCTGAATGGAGAGCCAAGCCGTGTGTCTGTGTTGTAAGGCACATGCAGCAGGTCTCAGGTCAGCTGCTGTTAACGGCACATCAGAGACTTCTCTCACTGCATTTTAAATCAGTCCTCAGTCTGTTTTAAGGATTTGTCTAGTGGATTTTTTCATCAGTCACCTTCCAGTTTAAGTCATATTCATTCATTTATGCATTCAATCAATCATTCATTCATTTATGCATGTATTAATTTATTCATTTATGCATTCAATCAATCATTCATGCATGCATTCATTCATGCATGTATTCATTCAATCAATCATTCATTCATGCATGCATTAATTCATTTATGCATTCATTCACGTGTGTATTTATTCAATCAATCATTCATTCACGCATGTATTAATTTAATCAACCATTCATTCATGCATGCATTCATTCACACATGTATTCAATCAATCATTCATTCATGCATGCATTAATGCATTAATTCATTCATTTATGCATTCATTCACGTGTGTATTTATTCAATCAATCATTCATTCACGCATGTATTCATTCAATCAATCATTCATTCATGCATGCATTCATTCACGCATGTATTCAATCAATCGTTCATTCATGCATGCATTAATTCATTCATTTATGCATTAATTCACGTGTGTATTTATTCAATCAATCATTCATTCACGCATGTATTCATTCATTCATTCTTGCATGTATTCATTAATTTGTGCATGCATTAATAAACACACGTATTGATTTGTAAGAATGGTATTTTGACCACAGCGGTTCGAACTGTAGTTCTGCCGAGCGACTAAAAAGTTATCAGCATGATGGTAAAAAAACTGTACATTTCTAGTCAAACCATTCTTCTGCAATCTTATACCAAAAACGGAAATAAGGGCAGTATTAATAGCTATAAATGTGGGAGAGCGTTGATATTATGTGATTGTATTGTATTGCAATATGGAGCAATTAAATGTTGATGTTAAATCAAAAGTAATTCACAAATACTTGAAAATGAAATGATTTAATGACAATAATTCTCTATGGTTACAACTGAATTAGTTAGAAATAACTGTATACAATGATAAAATATGAAATGATAAAAAGATATAATATTAATTGTACCCAGCTTGAATGTAAATTTAAAGTTACCAGAGAGAGAGGGAGAGACAGGGGGAGGGAGAGACAAAGAGGGAGAGGGAGAGAGCCAGAGAAGATAACCTCCAGAGAAGGAGAGGAGCAGAGCTCAGGAAAGCGCAGAGAAGAAAAGAGGGACAGAGCAAAGTTTACCAGCTATTTTGTATTTTTCTTGACCATGTGACTAAAGCCCAAATACTGAGACATTCAAACTGACCAATCAACATGTGACCACATCGTAAAACCCCCAAAGTCCACATACCCCAGGCCCTGTTCTTATCAGTATCTGCCTTTGGAGTCAGCATGGACCTTCTTTGGTGAAAGACATGTTTTGCCATATAAACAAATGCATATGATAATTTAGACCCTTACAGATTCATTCATTATGCATTCATTCACATGTATGTTCATTTATTCAATCATTCATTCATGAATTCATTCATTATTGTTTTCATTCCTTTATGCATGCATTCATTTCATATGCTAATAATAGCATGTTTATAATAATTTTGTTATAATATATGTTGTTATTGAGTTATAATCAAAATGTTGTTGTAACAATAAAATACAGATAACCAATAACTATGTTTAGAAGCTAATAACATGTATATACAGCAATCAATTAAAATCTTGATCTAATTTTTTTTTTTGCGTCTGAAAAACTGGCAGCACATACTGTAAACAAATGATTTTAATTAAAAACCGAAATTTCAAAAACCTAAACTTTCTTTAAAATGCCCAGAATTGTAGTTTCTGAACTCCTAATATTTCAAAATGAAAAACATCTGCTCTTTCCTCTATCATGTGGAAGACAGCGATTTAAAATCCTCATGTCCAGCTACATGCATCAAGTGGACAGAATGCTTATAATCCCTAATCTATTGGTCGATAATGTATTTTCATATCAGGCTGAAAATGATAACATTACAAAAAGCTTTATCAGATGATACCGGTCCAGTATGGTCATTTATATAAGCTTTAGAAGGTGGTACACATTTAAATGCAAGTCTGTGCAATATACAGAGCTCAGCATAAATAAGTTCACTCACAGATCTCTCTTTTACATTAATACTTTCTACAGGATGCTTTACAGTAGGGTTGGGTTGATTAAACAATATTATATCGAATCGCAATAAAATGTATGTCAATATAGCAATGATAAGCTCTGGACTTTTTTACTCTGCATTGACCTAAGAGCCAATCACACAGCAGAAACGTGCAACAATGAGAATTTAAAAGTGTGTTGATATTAGAGATGTCTCGAACTTTCAGCCACTGAAAATGTATTGGCCAAAAATATGTTATGCCATTTAATGGACCCTCGAATTTTTGTGGCTTCAGTCATTGTTGGGGTACTCTTTTCAATCTGGAAGCATAAACAACTTATATCGAAATATATATTGTTAGCGTTCAGTATGGAAAAGAATTATTGAGATTGCATTATTGCCATATCGCCCAGCCCTACTTTACAGTAATGTATTTGTGCATTTACATTAGATTAGTCAGTACCAAAGATACAACTGATGAACTCATCCAACAAAAACACTGAAAATTACAGTGCACAAATTAATATGTTGGAGAAAAATATAACAGGAAAAATCAAGCATGAAAATATGATCAAATGTAGTTGAAATCTTTAGTTTGTAATAACTTTTTTGCAATAACTTGTTTGAATTCAAATGTATTTTCTTTCTAATATCACAATGTCATTTTTTTCTCATATCGTAGTCTGTATAAATGTGTGTGTTTCCCCTGTCTCTCCTCATGTGCTCCTGCTTTCTCATGTTCAGTGCTAAAAGTGGGACACGGAGGGACGGTTTGGGCTTCGGGGTGATTTCATCCTGCAAATATGCCACAGAGACAAAGACACGTTCAGCTGGGGTGATATTAACAAGTGTGCCATCTTTAGACACTCAACACACAGCAACCTAAAGCTAGATCTGCTGAAAAGAGGATCTGGATGGAGCTGTTTTGTGTTGTGCATGTGACCCATGCTGTTTAATGAGATTCATGGAAATTAGGGCTGCACTAAACCAGTGAACATATTGTTGTTGACTACAACTACAAAGTACTCATTCATTCATTTTTCTTCAGCTTATTCTCTTATTTATCAAAGGTAGCCACAGTGGAATGAACCGCCAACTATTCCAGCATGTGTTTTACACAGTGGATGCCCTTCCAGCTGCAACTCAGTACTGGGAAACACCCATACACACTCATTCACACACACACTCACACACTATGGCCAATTTAGTTGATCAATTCCCCTATAGCGCATGTGTTTGGACTGTGGGGGAAACCGGAGCACTCAAGGGAACCCACGCCAACACGGGGAGAACATGCAAACTCCACACAGAAACGCCAACTGACCCAGCTGGGACTCGAACCAGCAACCTTCTTGCTGTGAGGTTACAGTGCTAACCATTGAGCCACCATGCTGACTATACTACAAAATACTATTTTATTTACCTCATGCTTACAGGTCCAGTATAAGAATATCTCTACAGTAAATAAATGTTTCTGATCCACACTGAATCTACTATGCAATATTCTGCTTACTAACAACCCTTCCTCTTGTTTCATCTGGTCCTCAGGGGCAAGTTCGCAGTGGTGAGGAAGTGTGTGGAGAAGAGCTCAGGCAAGGAGTTTGCAGCGAAGTACATGAGGAAGAGGAGGAAGGGTCAGGACTGCCGGACAGAGATCATTCATGAGATCGCAGTGCTGGAGCTCGCAGCCGCGTGTCCACGAGTGGTGAATCTGCACGAGGTCTACGAGATGCCCAGCGAGATGGTGCTCGTCCTGGAGTAGTGAGTTTCTGCTTAATACACTAGTGGATAGGGCTGCACGATATTGGGGAAAACTGACATTGCGATTTGTGTTTTTCTGCGATGTGCAGTGCTCAGCATAAATGAATATGAATGCTTTTGTCCATTTCTCAGTGAATATAGACGTAATTGTAGGTGCAACTTCTTTAGGAATAGAAAGATAATACATTTAAAGGTGCCCTATAATGGAAAATCTAGGTATACCAAGGCATAATAGAGCCTCAGACACCACTGTTTCCTCATTCTCATGTAAATTCCACGAAAGTAAAACCCCAGTGGACAACAGGCCAATCAGAGGACAAAGCAAACTGTGATGAGACTCATGGACCTTCAGTATTTGCATGTATGCCTACTTTAGGTCATTTATCCAGACCTGACGAGCAGCCACGTCATCAAGAGCACACCAACTCATATGCAGCTCTGAGATCATAAATATGCACCCCTCATGCCAAAAGTTTTCTACAATAACAGTGATAATTTTCCTCCCTCAATTATTTTAATCGTATATTTAACTTACTATGTATTTGGAACTTTTATTTTGAAAATCGAGCACCAAATAGTTTACTGTGGGTTACTGTGAAATGAAAGCATGAGGCATGTTTACAGATTACGCATATATTCATCTCCACTCTGAAGAGGCATAAGGTATTATTATTATTAATAATGTATTATTATTGGAAAATTTGATGCGTATGTTTCAACTAACACATTCTGAATTGGGTCAAATCACTCAGCTCAACTGTCTGTTCATCCAGAGGTTGATATTAGTTCCTTGCGGTGTTTTTATTTTTTGACTATAGCTGTAAAATACAATGCAATACCTTTCTATCACTCTCTTTTGTCAAGTTTTATTATAGTTTAGCCTTTATCCACAACAGATTTGGTAAACAGAATAGGTTAAAGTTACTCTGATTGGATTTATATTTGTCTGTGTTCAGTGTACATCATCAAAGTGGAGCTCATTAATATTCATGACAATCCATATATGCTCAATCATGGACCTTCTGATTCTAGGAGTATTGTGTGGTGTAATACAGGAGCTTATTATTCTGTATCTGGAAATTATTTGAACTTACCAAAGCCAAAACTATTTAACTTATTAAACAAATGCACTATATGGCACCTTTAAATTCTAATTATTTATTACCAAAAAAAAAAAAAATACAAGCTACAAAATTTCAACACAATTTTTTGTGTTTCACAATTATCAACGTTTTGTTTAAAAAATTTTCTCAACCTATTAGTTCCTCAACATTCAGCTTTGGCTTTGGTACTGACTAATCTAATGTATATGGCCAAAAATATATTACTGTAAAGCATCCAGTTGAAAATATTAATTTAAAAGAGAGATCTGTGAATTTGTGATATGAATTGGGCTGCATGAGACTGGAAAACTAATAGGGGTGTCAAAATTAATCGTTTCTTCGGTGCACCGCAATGCAGACGCGGACAATTTCGGTATCGGTTCAGTAATAATCATAACCGGTTATTATACTGACCTCATTTATCTCACATGCGCTATGTCGCCGTAGCTTACTATGGCGAGGGAGGCGAGTGGGAGTATTTACAACGCTCTAACTACGAAAGACTCAGAAACTGTGCACAATTTCACTGCGTGTGTGTTTGCTGGACTGTGTTTCACTGACACTTACAGCAAAAGCCCCTATTTCACGGCGATTAAGAGAATGAAAGTAATCTCCATTTCTCTCTCTCTCTCTCACTGTGGCCCATGAGTGCATCTGTGTAGAGCGCCAACGTGTAAGAGCCAATCGCAGCCCTTTCTGTTGAGCGCGTGACCAATCAAAGGGGTGTAAGAAATAACTTGGTAGACAAGGCAGAAAGCGAGCGGGATATTCATATTTGTTTATTTGCTTTAGACCATTTCAATGTGGTCATGTCATTGGCCCATGAACATTTCCTGCTTGACGTTAAACTATTTCCTAACTGTAACAAGAGGCAACTCAATCATAACTTGATTTTAAATCAGCCGTCATAACACTATTTATCAATATGTGGACCTTTTTGGATTCTCAGAAGCAATGGAAATTAAAAATGTAAAACAGGAAATACGTTAGGACCATTGTTTTTGTTTACATCCCTCAAAATGGTCTATAAATGCTCGTGTTGTTTAAAGGGACAGTTTATTTATCTGACTGTTTGTATTAAAGGACAAAATTGTTTTACAAACATACATTGTAATACAAGAATTGCTGTGCTGTGAAGAAAGTATAAAACTGTGTATGGAAAGAATCGTCAATGCACCGTGATTCACCAAGATATCCAATTGAACCGAATCGATGGCATGATAATCGTAACCGAACCGTGAGACCAGTGTAGGTTCACACCTCTAAAAACTATGTTACATGTGTTATTGTTGTTGAGTATTGCTTTAACAATATGTCTTACGATATGGCATTGCTGTTATGATATGAAAAATGCTATTAACAATGTTTTTAAGTCATTTATTTATTTGATGATATTAATATAAGTCAGCCCCCCGTGTTTGCGTGGGTTTCCTCCGGGTGCTCTGGTTTCCCCCACAGTCCAAACACATGCGCTATAGGGGAATTGATCAACTAAATTGAGCTGTAGTGTATGAGTGTGTGTGTGAATGAGTGTGTATGGGTGTTTCCCAGTATTGGGTTGAGACTGGAAGGGCATCAGCTGTGTTAAACATATGCTGGAATAGTTGGCGGTTCATTCCGCTGTGGCGACCCCTGATAAATAAGGGACTAAGCTGAAGGAAAATGAATGAAAATAAGGTCTAATTGATTCACCTCAGCATCTGTCTATACACCAATTTACATTAATTAATAAATAGATTGAAAGATGATTTCAAAATCTGTGAGGTGTCTGCTGAAAGCTATTTATACTGTAAGGTTAAGAGCTCATAATAATCTCATTGAGTCTCTAAAGAGTGATTTTGCAGGCTAGTGAGTAAAAACTGAGCCGTGACGCGAGCTGTAATCAACATCCAGGATCACGACACGCTGTTAAATATTGAGGTGAAATCCCATCCTGTCCAATTAATGAAGTGCAGAGCGAGTGAACTCAGACTGCAGACCTGAGATCAGTGCAGGTAAACCAGCACAGACTGAAATAAGAGACGGAGCCGAGAACATGGAGAGAAAACCAGAGAGCACTAATCCACATATAAACCCCCCAAAGCCAGACTGAGCATGCCTGGGTGAGCAGTCGCTATTCCAGCAACGCTCAGCATCCACACACACACACACACACACTTTATGGGCTATCTCCATAGCTGTAATGATGTTGCTATTGTATATTGTCTGTATATTCTCTTGACATTTGGTCCCCACAATGTAGAGAATTCAAAGTCACACTAACACACATAGACAGAAAGACAGACACACACGTATACACACACACTGACATACTTAGACATACAGAGTGAGACAGAAATACAGACACATGCGTTCACACACACGCACGCACACACACACACATTCTGACATGCATAGACAGACAGACACACAAATACATGTACTGACACACACACACACACACACACTGACATATACAGACAGACAGAGACAGACACAGACATAAACTGACATAGACACACACACATTCTGACATACAGATACAGACACATGCGCTCACACACAAACATATGCACTCACACATACATGCACACATGCTGACAGACACACACACACAAAGACATGTACTGACACACACACACATACACGCATTCTGACACACACCGGCACACACATTCTGACATATATAGACAGACACACACACACACAGACATCTACTGACAGGGACACACACACATTCTGACATAAAGATACGGACACATGCACACATACACACACACACACAATCTGACAGACACACACACACACACACATGCAGACAAACAGAAAGACAGACACACACGTATTCACACACACTGACTTAGACATACAGAGTGAGACAAAGACAGACACATGCGTAGACAGACACAGACACACACACACAGACAGACACAAACAGACATATACTGACATAGAGACACACACACACATTTTGACATACACATACAGACACATACTCATACACACACAAACATATGCACTCACATACACACACATTTTGACATACACAGACAGACAGACAAGCACTGACAGACACACACACGCACAAACACAGAGAGACAAAGACAGACACGCAGACGTATGCAGACTCTCTCTCTCTCTCTCTCTCACACACACACACACACAAACACACACATTGCTCTTCTCTTGTGGTGATGTATGTGTGTGCGCTGGTGTATTGGGTTTCCCTCACAGCCGAATGCTGACATTGACATTGAACTTTGAGCTTCAGGACACAAAGAGTTTCCGGCTGTTCATCATCATCTACTGTACAGCTGCTGCAGTCCTTCACCTACTTTACTGTACCGCAGGGGGAATTCACTCAATGTGTGTGTGTGTGTGTGTGTGTGTGTGTGTGTGTGTGTGTGTGTGTGTATTCATCCTGTTGGTGGTCATATGAAGCAAATCTGATGTTCTAGAGAGCTCACACAGACAGTTTATTTCATTTGGCATGAAGTGGGTCACACATTTCTGACTTTCACTCAACCGTATCCTCTCTCTCCCTCTCTCTCTCTCTCTCCCCTCTCTCTCTCTCTCTCAAAGTCAAATTCATTCGTTCATTTTCCTCCGGCTTAGTCCCTTTATTCATCAGTGGTCGCCACAGTAAAATGAACCGCCAACTTATCCAGCATATGTTTTACGCAGTGGATGCCCTAACAGCCGCAACCCAGTACTGGGAAACACCCATACACACTCATTCACACACACTCATACACTACGGCCAATTTAGTTGATCAATTCCTCTATAGCGCATGTGTTTGGACTGTGGGGGAAACCGGAGCACCCGGAGGAAACCCACACCAACACGGGGAGAACATGCAAACTCCACACAGAAACACCAACTGACCCTGCCGGGACTCAAACCAGCGACCTTGCTGTGAGGCAACAGTGCTAACCACTGAGCCACCGTGCTGCCCCCCCTTCTCTCAAATTCAAAAATCATGACAAATGTATTGCCAATAATTTATAAAGTTTACATTAAAGAGCCCCTATTACACATTGAAAAGGGTCATATTTTGGTTTTATGGGTCTCCAACAACATACTGATATGTATGCAAGGTCAAAAAACACTTGCATGGTCTTTTAATATGAATTTATAATATTAATAATTATCCCAGCGACTCCCATATGAATCGTTCAGCGATTCATTTGTTCTCAAACCCCTGCTTAGCCCAAAGCTAATCTGCGCTGATTGGACCGATGACAGCCTGTTGCGATTGGTCGACAGCGTTCAGCGCGAGACAGTGAAATGCCCAGCGTGGTTTATCAAGCCCCTGGGTCGCTAACATTGGTATAGGATCTGATCGCAGCGGACGCCCGAAACACGCTTCAAAGTAAACTTACTAACACCACAGTAAACAGTACCCGGTTCTCAACAGTGTTATTCAGACACCTCAGCGCCGATAGCAGTGCAGTTTAACACCAGCATTGCTCTCAAGTATGACACACATTCAGATTAATCCACACAGCAGCAAAAGCTGAACTATTCTGAAGCTTGAGCGCTGTACGTGTGCAGGATCAGCTAACAGTGGCCATAGCAACAACAAACGTTAGTGAAACGAGCTCACAAACACATTTAATTGCGTAAACAAAGCAGCACGCGTCGCGTTTTCAATGTGGCATTAGACACGATATGAGAATAAAAAGAGTTAACCGGATACAGTACATGCCGTAACTAGTAACAACACATGTAGATCATTTCTATTTGCAGTCATTTCTCTGGCACCTCGTCCGTGAACTGCTATATTTTCTCATGGCTTACCTGTACTCTGCTATTCCAAACGATCACATACCCAGCCGGGAGGTTGTACTCTGTCCTCTAACAAGCTATCTTTGCGGGCTCCTGCGCTCCCTTCACAAGCCCGAAGCCCAGCGTGCAGCAGCCTGCCGGTGTACCTAATAATTTGTCCTTATTTTGCCCGCACCCCTGGTGTATTGTCTGTCCATTACAAGATGGAGGAAGAAACTTAATGCATGAGCTGTGTAGTGATAGATCGCCCATTGTAAGTGTACAGATTTCTGAACGACTCCTTTCCCCTCACACTTCCAATAATATCCAGGTAAGCACAGCGTCTTCATGAGCGTCCTGCTGCTGTGTTAGTGGGCGGAACCGCAGGTTTGAATTTTGCTAGGTCTGCGCGCGCAACCATTATGTTTCATAACGACGTCACGGCGAAACAGCTGATGACTCGTTATCAAGACGATTCGTTTAAACCACTATGAGTCGACTCTTTTATAGATGAATCAATAGTTTTAAACACTGTCCACTTTCAGATTTAAGCTTTAGCTGGATATTTCACTTCACTAAGAGCTGTGTTACACACTACATGAAGGTGATTTTCAAAAACCCATAATAGGGGCTCTTTAAAACAAAAAGAACATACAGTATATGTAAAAGCAGAGTAAACACAGTAAATATACATTTAACAATCAACATTGTAGGACATAACAGTAATAATAAATAATAATATTAATCAGTGTATCCACTCAACCGTCTCTCAATTTCAATATTGGCATGACTGTAAATAATACAATATTGCCAAAGCTTGAAATATGTGTACAAAGCTATCAGGCACACGACATTAATTTTAGGTTAGATTGAGGTTGTGACGTCAGGTAATCAAAATTCTATGTCTAGCCAGCGACTAAAGACAATGTTATTTTGACACCAAATGGCGTTGATCTTTGGTTGACTTTAGGTTGTGTTGGAAACTGACCAAAATCCAACGTCTAGCCAGCATCTTAAACCAACGTCAAATTGACGTCAAACATAGAGATTTATTTGTCAGGTAAAGCAACCAAAATCCAACGTCTGATAGACGTCATAGTGGTAACGTCCACACAATGTCAAGCTGTATCATCATTAGACCTGGATATTTGGTTGATTTTAGGTTGCACATTGACGTTGATCTGACGTTGGGTTCTGATGTCAACTTGATTTTCATTTCCAAATGTCCCCACGACTTTGAGGTAATTTGGGAACATAATAACAAATTAAATATCAAAGTAAAAGAATAAAAATCATAACAATTTAAACTTTAATAAACAATGTAACGCATAAGAACATGTGAACATTTCAAACCACAGTGTTTAACATATAAACACACACATAGACTAAAGGTCCTTGTGGTAGACAGTAGGGAAACGTATGGTAATACACACATTACACACACATAATATACATGAGTTTATCTCTTTACTCTCTCTCTCTTCTTTCTCTCTCTCTCTCTTCTTTCTTTCTCTCTCTCGCTCACAGACAATGAGTTCAGATGAGTTTTATCTGCAGTTTGATGGATTTATCAACTGATCAAGTTTGGAGCAGATGATTTACATTATTTCATTATGGCTCAGCAGATCATTCTGAAAGGAACACATCACTTTTATTTTGGATATAAATATAGTCATTTTACTGCTCTCAACTTTTTTTACCCTAGAAGAGTGTAAAATTAGCATATTTCCAAAAAAAAGGTGGAGTGTTCGTTTAGGAGTTTATTGCAAACGTGACTTTTACATGCATGTCAAGGCATTTGCACTTTGGCATGGTAATATAATGTAGCTCCTCTAAGATAAAGCCAGCCGTATTGGTTTATTTCTGCACAGCTGCTTCTGTCCTGGTTGACCCGCTTCCCAGTGTCCGGCGTGAATGGACTGACCCTCGCTGTGGGGAGAGACGGGTCAGCACAGGAATTTTAATCTGCTCCTCCAAACACACAGAGCCCATAGAGTCCCAGCCATGGAAACCGACTCTGTGTGTGTACAAGTGTGTTATGGCTGTCTGATATTAGGTTGACATTGGGGCTGCACAATATATGGTTTCAGCACTGTTATCGCAATGTGCTCATTCACAATAGTCACATCGCAGGATCTGCAATGTTGAGTCTGTATTATAATGCATCATTTGTATGCGTTTTTGAGGCCTGTGACTGTATAATGATTTTAAAAGCTTTCATGCATAAGAAATTGTACTGTTTGTAACTTTTAATAACCAATAATTCTTATTTTTATTATTTAATTACTGTACTTGAGTACTGTTAGACTCAGAAAATTATAAAACACTTGATTTCAATTATATCTTTTTCTTGATTGTATTTATAGATTGTTTATTAGATTTTATGGAGATGCAGAATCATCCCAATCAATCTAACATGATCAATTCCTTCCAATTATAGACATTAAGTCAGCTGGTGAACTTGAATTCATATATGCTGTATATATGGGGTGTGAACCTACACTGGTCTCATGGTTCGGTTAGGATTATCATGCCATCGATTCGGTTCAATACGATATCTCGGTGCATTGACGATGCTTTCTATAAACAATTTGATATTTTACTCAGCAACAATAATTCTTGTATTAAACTTATAATTTATAGATATACTTGTATATTATTTAATTGATTAAGCACAATGGGAGACGGATCTTTTAGCTCTATGGCTCCTCGGCTATGGAACTCGCTTCCCCTGGATCTAAGGAGCAGTGATTGTCTTCACACTTTTAAATCTCGTCTAAAGACCCATCTTTTTAAGCAGGCTTTCTTTTATTTATTATTTATTAATAATCATTATTATGATTATTATTTGTAATACAATTTTGTCCTTGAATACAACCAGTCAGATATATGATCTGTACCTTTAATTTTTCCTGCTTAAAGAAAACACTCTTCCTGAATGTATCCAACAGAACTGGAGTACATGCACAGAACAACACAAACATTTATAGCAAATAAACTAATGTAAATATTATCTTGCTTGCTTTTTGAGCGTTGTTGAGCGAGTTTTTAAACACCTATGATTGATCAACAGAAAAGGCTGCGATTGGCTCTAATGGTCAGCGTGGCTCTGGCGCTGTTCAGCAAACAGTGACACACACACTGATGTTAAACGGCAGTGGCAATGAGCTGATCCACTCTGGATGGCGATGCGGTTGAGAAAACTCGCTCTACAGACACACTCATGTCTGGATCCACAAGTAACTTTATTGTTGTAGCCGCCAAGAGAGGAGATAAAATGTTACCTCACCAACACGCCAGCAGGTCAAAGGGGCTACAGACAGAGAGAGAGAGAGAGAGAGAGAGAGAGATTACAGCATTCATTTTCTCCATAGTTGATGTACTTCCCTGTCAGTGAAAGTCTGTCCAGCGAACTCACACGCAGTGAATTGTGCACAGTTATAGCTTTTTAATAGTTGGAGCGTTTTAATTATCCTCCCTCGCCATAGTAGGCTACCGCCATATAACCGCAGGGCTCGAAATTGCGACCATTTTGGTAGCATATGCGCCCGAAATTTAATCTATGCGACCTCATAATATATTTGGGAGCATTTGTGCGACTGCATATAATGGTTGTAGTGCGACTTGTTTCGATTTTTTTTTTTTAAACCTGCTGAATCGGTCTTCCCTGCCACTATATTGGTTCATATTAGCTGTCAATCACTCAAGGCTTTCGGCTGTCAGATAACAGGGAGCTTTTAGGGCGCCAGCCGAGATCAATCGAGGGTTTTCGGAGAAGGTGCCCGAATCTCGATATGTTGCATTCACTGCGTGTTCAGCGCAAATGTCTGCTAAATGTAAAATCTAACACATCATCGCCAAAGAAGCTTGCCTTTACTAAGCTTAAACTGAATCTGCGGCTCATAACAAAGAACGGTATTGCGCCGGTGGTCATCACGAGAATCCTGCTCTGCCTGCTCTTATATTGAGTCGGCTGACTCGCCTGCTTTTTTCCACAAACACAGAAAAATGTAAATCAGCTCATAACAAGACCGAGCATTTAAAATGACACAAACCCAAACCAACACTTTTAAAGAGTGGCAGAAGTGAGACTTTTCTTACTTTCTTTGGTCCGTTCTTTCTTGAGATGTATATTATTTTCTATTTACTGATGACTGCTTTGCAGCTTTCAGCATTGGATTGAATGATTTATTATAAACTTACGTTTGTTTTGTAGCAGAAATATTATTTATTAAATTGACATGCGTATAAAACAATAGTGCAAAATAAATATTTCTTACTGCAATGCTTCATTTGTGTTTGATGCAAACCATAAATTCATTTTTCATAAAGTAACAGCGGGATCTTTTACAGTACATAACTCACATTCAAGCACATTCAGGGCAGCATGATAATGAGAAATGTTATTCATTGTAAGTATTATTGACATCATCATCATCATTAATAATATTTTATCATTATTAGACATTCATTTTGGAATTATTGCACAGATATCAACAAGTCATCACAGCATTAGTTAGATAGTTGTTTTTGGTTTTGTTAGTCCTGATTGATGTTCTTTTCAAATACTACAAAACCCTTAATATACAATTTGCAGTGGTGCTCATTCATTTTTGGTGGGTGCTCCTAAATTTTTCCTGGTCCTTCTAAATATTTAAAGTTGGGAGCACCGGTGCTACCAAGTAAAAAAGTTAATTTCGAGCCCTGAACTGGTTCTGATTATTACTGAACCGATACCGAATTGTTCGAGTCTGCATCGTGGTGCATTCAAAGTAACAAATAATTTTGACACCCCTAAAATATATCGCAAAATAAATAATAAATATCGCAATGTTAGATTTTTCAGTGTTAGAATATCGTGCAGGGGCAACCCAGTGGCGCAGTAGGTAGTGCTGTTGCCTCACAGCAAGAACGTCGCTGGGTCGTAGGTTCGAACCTCGGCTGGGCTGGGTCAGTTGGCGTTTCTGTGTGGAGTTTGCATGTTCTCCCTGGGTTCGCGTGGGTTTCCTCCGGGTGCTCCGGTTTCCCCCACAGTCCAAAGACATGCAGTACAGGTGAATTGGGTAAGCTAAATTGTCCATAGTGTATGAGTGTGAATGTGTGTGTGGAAGTTCCCAGAGATGGGTTGCGGCTGGAAGGGCATCCGCTGCGTAAAATCGTGCTGGATAAGTTGGCGGTTCATTCCGCTGTGGCGACCCCGCAAGGGACAAAGCCGACAAGAAAATGAATGAATGAATGAATATCGTGCAGCCCTAGTTGACATGCTATTTTATTTATACATTTTGTTGCTTTTGTTTTGTAGCTTTGGTGTTGCCTCATTTATATCTGCTTTTTTGATATTAGGTTAAACTCATATTCATGATTTTTACTCAGAAATTAGAACCATGATTGTGGTCATTTTAGAATTTCTTTTGACATCTTGTCTTTAGTTAGATTGGGTATATTTTTGGCATTTGTTTGTTTTTGTTTTTTTACACCAAAAATCATTAGAATATTAAGTAAAGATTGTTTTCCATAAAGACATTTTGTACATTTCCTATCTTCAATATATCAATATGTAATTTCTGATTAGTAATATGCATTACTAAGAGCTTAACTTGTTCAATTTTAAAGGTTTTTGAAAGGAGAGTATTTGATTGGTCAGAAGATTTGATGAGAAACTGAAGTATGAGACGTCAAATAAATGTTCATTCATTTAGGCGGACGTGACAAACTGCAATATTCAGATGTTTATATCAGGTTTATGTTTTCTAAATGGGAATCTTGTCACAGTTTTGGAGCTCTCTAGCTATAAATATCCTTAATACTTTAAAACAAGACCTTTAAAACATTAATAACAAAAAATATGACTTTGATTAAATTTCATTATTCAAACGGATTTATTCTGATCTCCTTATACATGTAGATTACATTATTATAGATGATTATGCTTTATCAAGATAATTTATAATCATAATTTAAATAAAATTAATTCAACCTTCAGCTGAAAGAATGAGGGCTGTGATGAGAGAGTTTTGTATTTGTGGCATGTGACTGTATTGACAGTTTGATTGGTGAAACACCACTTCCATTTTCTCCCATGAGCCCCTGCAGACCGATCTATATGGACAGACATTAAGGCACTCAATGCAGGTCATTCTGGTTTCCCCTCATTGAAATGAATGCATGTGTTGAGCTGGGCTGAGTTCAGATCATCATCATCATCTGCCCACACTAGCAGCTGTGAACATGCAAGTAGTCTGAATAAATGAGCTGGGGTTTTCCAAGACGCCTTTAACAAAAGCGTAGAGAAACATCAGATTGCTTGCATTGTTCAGAGTTTATCGTGTGACTACGCTTTAGTTTCAAATACATTAGATAGACATAATCCAAATGGTTTTACTAAAGCAATAGCAAGACAAAAGGTTTTGCCAATGCATGTATTTTTGTACCACTTCTGTTTTGACACATGCTTTGATTGTAGTATATTTCTTAAGTAAATTTAATTTGAAAGACCAAACATACTACATTTTTTTTTTTAAATTATGACTAGGCTCACGTAGAATCAGCAGATTTGCGCAGATTTTTGAGTCTGTCATTTTATTTCTTTATTTTTATGTGTAAATCTACTGTTTTCTCAAAATAATTTTCCAAAATTCTGTGCAGGAATGGCAAAAATGGTCCTAGTTATGACCAATATAAAATGTTTTTGTACTTGTTTAAGTGAGAATAGCATGTACAATGTGGTGTTGGCATCTCAAGTAGGTTTTTCTCTCTCTTTTTTCCCTTATGCTTATGCTACTTTTTGCACAGACTGATTGCTGCAAAGCTAAATAGAGTATACATTTGAAGATAAAACCAGATAAAACAATTCACACATTATGCATACCCTATATACACATCAAAATCAAAGTTTACTTTAGTGTTCAGCAATAAACATGCTCCATATCAGATCCATACAGTATCTATTGAGCTCTCAGATATGATGTTGAAGGCAGTAACACAGTATATTAATACTATATCCCATTACACAGTATGCTAGGTTGTACACTGTTAGACCCAATAAGTTAAGAGAACTTAAATCATTTTAGGACACCGGTTTCCCTAAACCATTTAAGTTTAAACACAATTGTTAATATAGCATTAATTGAGCAAAAATGCATCAAATAACTCCTAATTTGAACACATACTGTACATTTTTTTTAAAGTCAAACAGCAAAGCATGATGGAAACTTGATGATGTCACTCATTTTGTTTGATTTGGTTGCTTATTTTAATAAGTTTACATAACTTTTTTTCTAATAAGTACAATGAACTTTCAGTAATAATTGAGTAATATATGTGGTCAAGCTTTATTTTAAGGTATCATTTTCAGCATTAACAAACCTTTAGCTCAATAAACATCAAATTTTTTTCCTATTAATAGTTATTAAGGTAGTAGTTGGTAGTATTAGTGATGTAGAATAAGATCATGCTTTTATAATAAATGCTAATAAACAGCAGGGAATGAGCCACTCGTAGTTATAGTGAGAATTGGTTCTTATGTGTTACCAAATATACTTGTATTCAAATTATATACATCATTTCATTAAGTGAAGTTTAATTTTAAACTAATTTCGAGAGAAGCATGTGCTCATGATTGACCCAGCTGGCCCACATTAGCTAATCATGATCTTCCAATCAAAGCACCCCAAGTCACTATATATATCCTCATTTCCTCTCTACAACTATCTTCATCTGGAAGAAACCCCCCTCCTCCCCTTCTTCCACCTTTATCCAGAATGGGCGGCACGGTGGCCCAGTGACTAGCACTGTTGCCTCACAGCAAGAATACCAATGGCGTCAGGTCCTTGCTGGGTCATCTGGTATTTCTTTGCGGAGTTTGCATATTCTCCCCGTGTCCGCGTGGGTTTCCCCCGGGTTCCCCGGTTTCCTCCCACCGGCCAAATATGCTCTATAATAAGCCTAAATCTTTTTCTAATGTCTTACTCTCAAGAAGTTCACCTTGGCCTCAGCAGCGGGGGAGTTTGAGATCGACCTGAGCTCAATTTCCCCTCGCCATGTGAAAGGGGGGAGCCCTGGGCCCTAGGATCCCTTGAGCTCAGGGCTCTCTCCCGGGACAGCATGCCAAACAAGCTATGTGATAAATCATGAGCTAAGTGTGAACTCTTGAATTGCACATCACTTAACATATTTATGGACACTGCTTGTTGATTTAGTGCGAGTGTTGTCACGTGTTCAAGCTGTAGCAAATATCAATAGTCAATACAAAACCCATCCTACTTAACAGCAAAGCTCAATTCAATTTGTGATGCACTCCAGACACACGTACAAGCACACACACACACACACACACACACACACACACACACGCACACACACACACACACACACACACACACACACACACTGTGCAAAGTCTAAATCTGCACTGGATTAGTAAAATTGCTTTCAAATACATATAAATAACTGGAGCATTTGGTGCATGCACTGCAAAGGCTTGTTTCTAGTCCAAATATCTCAAAATTCTTAAATAAAGATGCATTTTCTATAGAGAAGCAATAAATATTGTCTTGTTTTCAGAAATAATGAGTCAAAATGACCAAATTTAAGTGTTTTTCCTTAAAACAAGCAAATTAATCTGCCAATTGGGGAAGTAAAAGATCTTGTTTTCACTTTAAAGTAAGGTTATTTTAGTTATCTTACCTCAATGGCAGATTATTTTGCTTGTTTTAAGGAAAAACACTTAATTTTGACTTATTATTTATGCAAACAAGACTCTATTTTTGATTGTCTAGAAAATGCATCTTGTTTTAAGAATTCTTTGGTCCAGAAACGAGACAAAAACTCTTATAAGCATGTCGAATTAACAGAGACCACATGCATTTGTCTGACTCTGATTGTCCGGCCATTGCAAATTACATGTTAGGAGTGCCAGGACTGGAAAGCTCATATTTTAAAGTGCCCTAATGTTTAATCATCAAGTAATTCAAGCATTGATGAAACATGATAGTTTAGTGCATGCATCCGCAGCCCTGTTTTAGACAGCAGTTGTCCGTGAGCATCCTGATTGCCTTCATATGTTGCAGTAAATCAGCTTTAAGCACATCTTGCCGACACGCCGGGGGGTCGCAGGCAGATAATAGATTACAGCGGCAGATTAGCTTCCTAAGACGAGACCAAGAACCTGCTGGTCAAGCAAATGCTCAACTTTGACCCCAATATCCAGGATGAGCATTTTTCCAGATGAATTCACTTGAGGTCCATAAATCTGGTCACTCAAGGTCATTGTGAGTTAAACTGAATGGGGCAGACTTTCAGTAAACATTGAAAACCAGAGAAAAAGATTTGCTTTCTTCATAACTATGTGTTTTGTGATGGTATGTTTTGCTATTAAGCTACACAAAAGTGCTTGGTTGTTGTAACCCAGTGTTGTCCAATATGGATCAAAGTGTTGAGTTTAAGGGCGTCACGGTTAGCACTGTCACCTCAAAGAAACTGCTAGTTCGATTCCCGGCTGGGTCAGTTAGTGTTTCTGTGTGGAGTTTGCATGTTCTCCCCATGTTGGTGTGGGTTTCCTCCAGGTGCTCCCGTTTTCCCCACAATCCAAACACATGCGCTATAGGGGAACTGATTAACTGAATTGGCCATAGTGTATGAGTGTGTGTGTGAATGAGTGTGTATTGGTGTTTCCCAGTACTAAGTTGCAGCTGAAAGGGCATCCGCTGTGTAAAACTTGCTGGAATAGTTGGTGGTTCATTCCGCTGTGGTGCCCCCTGATAAATAAGGAACTAAGCCGAAGGAGAATGAATGAATGAATGAATGAATGTTGAGTTTAATAGTGTCATTTAAATGTAATAGATTTGTTTTTTACCCCAACATTGCATGTGTTTGTTCATATTTGACCCAACGTTGGGTTCCAACAACCCGGCATTGTTTAGAGTGTAATAGCGATTGTTTTTGGTCTAGCATTGATGCCAATTTTGTAAATTATGCAACTTATTTTTAATGTTAAAGCAGTCACTCACATTTGTATTTTGAGATTTCTTATTTTATGCTTAAACTTACTTTAGCTTTATGCAAATCAGTCTGCTATCAGGCTGTATATTGCAAACAGGTTATTATAATAGTGTTGTTTTAATTTATTATCATAATCTTAAACTCCCAGATTTGGGTTGACTGCTGTATTTTATTCTAGTCATCTGTAGCAGTTATTGTAATGCCATTAACTATAGTTTTAATAATTGTATTTTATAAGAAAAGCAAAGTACATACCATTTTTGTTTGTAGAATATTAATATTAAAAATATTAAGAGCCAATAGGAATCAACCTAACTTGAGCATTTAAATCTGCACTGCTTGCATGTATTTATGTATTCATACACTAATGTGAAGGCTGTTATAATAAACATTCTAGTGCTCATTCTTGGAGTAAAAATACCTTCACTAATTATTTTCAAATTGTTGCCATGCTTTCCTTCGCTTCATCATCATCACTCAACAACTATATCTTTAGCCACACAAATGCATGATAACATTGTGTTTATAATGATTGCATTGTCTTTTCTTCATTACTATTAGCATCTGCATTAACACACAATAAATAATAAGCAGGCATTCCAGTTTTGTTGGATATATTATCACTAGGGCTGCACGGTATTGGAGAAAATAAATATTGCGATATGTAGTTTTTCTGCAATATATTTTGCGATAAATACAGTTTTACCGGATGACCTAAATCACTTTTTTGGGGGGAAAGAATTCATAATTGTAGCTTGATTAGGATTATTCTGCATAACACATACAAATCAAATTACAAGCATAGATAAATACAAAAGAGCAAAGATGCAAATGAAATAAACACTGCTTTTCTGATTTTCTTAGAAGTCGTATAGTATTCAGACACAGAACTTTAGAACAATTAAATGCAGATTATTATTGTATAGTCTTCATCGTATATATAATAATTAAATATAAATAATCTTTGTAATCTGAAGCTTCAAATGTTAGAATTTCTTGTGCTTTTAAGCTCTCTTAAAATGCTTAATAATAATCACAGGTCTAAAAACATGCAAACTTTCACAACTTTATGGATAAACTTTGCAACAACAAACTATTGTACCTGCTCAACAATAACCACGACTGGGCATTGCACATGCTACGATGTGACTGTTTTGGATGTGTACGTTGCTATAATGATGCTGGAAGGATATATTGTGCAGCTTTAATTATCACCCACACCAATGCATGCTAATGTCGTGTTTATTATTGCTGCAGTTTTGTCTTGATTGTATTTTCTTCATAACCATTAGCTTCCCCAATGCACAGTAAATTATGAGCATGCATTTCAATGTTGTTATCTTTTGCTTTATATTCTCAAACTCTTGGATTCTGATTGACTGCAAGATTGTAAACAACTTACTTAGTTTTGGTTTTGTTTCTAGTCCAACTATCTCCAAATTGTTAAATCAAGATGCATTTTAGACAAGCAGAAAATATAGTCTTGTTTTCAGAAATAATGAGTCAAAATTTAGTGGGTTTTTCCTTAAAACAAGCAAAATAATCTGCTAATGGGTTAAGAAAAATAATATTGTTTTCACTTTGATGTAACATTATTTTGCTTACCTCATTGTTTTTAAGAAAAAACACACTTGATTTTGACTTATTATTTCTAGAAACAAGACAAAAGCTCAAAGTTGCCTTCTGTGAGCTCACATTAGCATTATAAATAAAGCCATGAAAGCAGTAGTGCCTGAAATTAGCCTTGTCAGAACTATACACCATGATAATCGTGCTGTTTTTAGTGCGCGGTCAATCATGGTGAAGTAGAGCGTAATGCATTTCCAGCACGTGAAGTCCAGAAAGAGCCAGTTGTAGGTCACAGATTTTTCCTTTCTTTCCATCTTGCCTCGGGTGAGGATATTTTGGGGCAGTGGGACAGTCTGAAGGAGAGGATGTGGTTTTGGCTGGAGTGATAGAGGGTTTATTCATGCTTCTGCAGTGTCCGTCCGGCTGTTTGGGAGAGTCGGGGGCCGGTGGGGGCTTTATCAGACGGGCTCCAGAACGGGGCCTCATTGAGCTCAGAGCTCCAGCTGAGAGTTCATTATGTCAGGGCTTGAAACTGCAGCACGTGAGTCGGCGGAGCGTGGCAGAAACAGAGAGAGAGAGAGATGAAGAGAGAGGCTTAGGGTTGGGAAAGCCCTGCCGTCAGTGCTGTTGGAGCGATCTCTCATTCCTCAATGAATGCATATTATCAGCCTGTTAATTATCACTGTAAAATGCACCTTTCATTAAGAACAAAGCACGACTTCACAATCTCCAAAACATTTATTACATTCATCATTTTATAATAATTAAAATCAACAGAGCGTGGCAGAAACAGAGTGAGAGAGATGAGATGTTCCTCCAACCATCTCCAGGTTGGAGGAAAGTCTTTACCCCAGGTGGAGGAGTTCAAGTATCCTGGGGTTTTGTTCACGAGTGAGGGAAGGATGGAGCGTGAGATTGACAGGCGGATTGGTGCAGCGGCAGTAGTAATGCGGTTGATGTACCGGTCCGTTGTGGTATAGAAGGAGCTGAACCAAAAGGCAAAGGCTTTGGGTCATGACCGAAAGGACAAGATCTCGGATACAAGTAGCTGAAATGAGCTTCCTTCACAGGGTGGCAGAGCGCACCCTTATAGACAGGGTGAGGAGCTCGGAGTAGAGCCGCTGCTCCTCCACATCAAGAGAAGTCAGCTAAAGTGGCTTGGGCATCTGTTTCAGATGCCTCCTTGACGCCTACCTAGGGAGGTGTTCCAGGCATGTCCCACTGGGAGGAGGCCTCGGGGAAGACCCAGGACACGCTAGAGGGACTACTTTGTTCAGAGCGTACTAAAATGTCTAATGATGCACATGGTGAAGCTGCTCGTAGTCAAGTGGACAGAATGCTGTTTATGTGTGTTGTTGTTAGACATTTCAGCTGTTTCCTCCTACAGAGTGGGAAATAGCAGTGACTGCAGATCATCATATGAAATCTGAGCCAGTATGGAGACTGATGCCTGGCCAGAAAGAATGTAGTGGGTGCAGTCGAGTGTTTTCAGCCGTATGGGGAATAACACACACACACCCAGAAGCTGTAGTGCATTGTGAACACACAGCTGCATTCGCTCTGTTCTTTACCCCTGAGTGTGTGTGTTATACACGTGACCTCATGTGGAGTGTGTGTGATGAAGCTATTCAGTTCATATGGTGAAATTATATTCATATCGCATGCAGCCCTACCAGAAATCCTGGACCCGACCCATACACTGTGAAAATGGCATGTATGTTCACCCGACGTGTTTTGAGATGTGATGAGTGGAGTTTTCAGTTTCATTTCCTCTCCGTGTCCTGGAAAGTCCGTGTGAATCCTGGTGTAAACTCTGCGTGTGTCCTCAGGTCTGACCCGCGGCCGCTGTCTGATCGACTCCATCACACTGTCTGATCCCCAATGCTGGAAACTGAGCATGGTCTGCATGCTGAGGACATTAGACACATTAGTGTCTGCGTTATTAGCTCTCTAACAGTGTGACAAGCTTTACACACGCTTTAGGAGATGCTCTGATCTCTGTTGAAAACACAAACATGTACTGTAAGGTGTACCTAATAAAGTGGCCGGTGAGTGTAGACTAAGGGTGCATGATGTTAGAAAGAAACTGAGATTGCAATTTTTTATTTTTCTGCGATACACATTGTGATATTGAGTATAATTTCATCAGACAACTCGAATGGCTCTATTTAGAGGAAAAAAATCTTTATTTTGGAGTAATTGGGATCATTTTGTAGAGCATTTGAAGAAACCGTATTAAACCAATAAAAAGTATTGATAAATACAGTAGAGCAAAGATATAAGTAAAATAAACACTGCTTTGTGGGACTTTGTGGAGTATTCAGGTACACCCATTGAATAGTTAAATGTAAAATAACACTGTATAGCCTTCACTGTATATACAGTTGAAACCCGAGGTTTATATACACTCTATAGGTCTGTTAGGATCACCTAAATCATTTACATTTGCTAAATGCCAGAATAATGAATTTTTTTTCTTGAGAATTTTTTATTAATTTTTAGACAGTCAAAAGTTTTCACACATTTCCTTGGTATTTTTTAGCTTTGCTTTTAAACTGTATAACTTTGGTCAGATGTTTTGGGTCTCCTTCCACAAGCTTCTCACAATAGTTTGCAGGAATTTTGGCTCATTCCTCCTGACAGAATTGGTGTAACTGAGTCAGATTTGTAGCTTTGTAGCTTTTTCAACTCTGCCCACACATTTTCTATAGGATTGAGGTCAGGGCTTTGTGATGGCCACTCCAAAACATTCCCTCTGTTGTCCTTAAAGCACATTTGAACTAATTTGGCAGTATGCTTAGGGTCATGGTCTGTTTGGAAGACCTATTTGTGGCCAAGTTTTAATTTCCTGGCTGATGTCTTGAGATGTTGCTTCAGTATTTCTACATAATGTTCTTTCTTCATGATGCCATCTATGCTGTGAAGTGGACCAGTCCCTCCTGCAGCACAACAGCCCCACAGCATGATGCTGCCGCCCCCATACTTCACAGTTGGGATGGCGTTCCTAGGCTTGTCAGCTTTCCCCTTTGTCCTCCAAATGTAACACTGGTCATTATGGCCAAACAGTTCAATTTTAGCTCCATCAGACCGCAGGACATGTCTCCAAACATTAGTCTTTTCCCAGTGTAATTGAGCTAATTGTAATCTGACTTTATTGTTGATTCTGGCTTGTTGATTTTCCCATGTTGTCACACAAGGAAGCAGTGTGTTTGAGGTTTTCCTTCAATACTATTCTACAGTTGTGCCTCCAGTTAACTCAAATGTTCTCAATTAGCCAATCAGAAACTTCCAAAACCTTGACACCATCATCTGAGCTTTTTCAGAGGCAGAATAATCTTATTAATGGGGTTTGCCATAGGCAAAGTCCATTCTTACTATGCTCAATGGAGTTTATTATTCTTCTTCTTCTTCTTCTTCCTTCTTCCGTGCGTTTTTCGGCGCGTAACTCCTCCCGCAGTTTTTGCCCCAGACCCTTGAAAGTGGGGTCAAACTGTGCGGTCTTATCGGGAATGGTGTGCTATGACTTTTATAAGGGGTGGGGAGTTTTTTGGCCCCGCAGGGGCCAAAAAACGACCCCAAAAATCCCATTGACTTAACATTGAGCCGAACTTTGACGAATCACAGCACTGACTGTGAATTTCGTAGAAATATGGGATTCACAACATCTGTAGGGGGTTGCAGCCTGACTGAGAACATACCCCGCACGGGGGTATAAGTTGTACCCCTGGGGTGCTAGGACGTCCCAAAGTGGTCCCCATTGACTTACATTGGCCCCATTGACTCCCATTCATTTTCTAGACCACCGCCGGGGTAGCACTAAGTACAAAAGACAACGCGTTACATTGACATTTGTGAATTTCGTAGAAATATGGGATTCACCACATCTCGAAAGGGTTACAGCCCGGACAAGTACATACCCCGAAAGGGTGAAAATGTTGTACCCCTGGGGGGCTAGGGGGTCCCAAATCGTCCAAATCTCCCATTGACTTAACATGGAGCTGAATTTTGACGAATCACTGCGCCGAATGTGAATTTCATAGACATATGGGATTCACAACATCTGTAGGGGGTTGCAGCCTAAGTGGGAACATACCCCGAAAGGGGCTATAAGTTGTACCCCTGGGGTGCTAGAACGTCCCAAAGTGGTCCCATTGACTTAACATGGCCCATTGACTCCCATTCATTACATTGACTCCCATTATAAATGTCACATGTCAATCACATTACATAGCAGTGTCATACAGACTTGGGGTTGGGCTTATTTGACTCAGGCAACCAACCAGCATCTCAATATGATAATGAAGCTCTCAAGCCACGCCCCCAAACCTATTAAGGACCCTTAATAACTGCCTCATTGACTTAACATGGGCTGGGACGTCCCATTGCTGATCTCATTGACTTCCATTATAAATGTCCCACATCAATAACATTACATAGGAGTGTCATAGAGACATGGGGGTGGGCTCATTTGACTCAGGCAACCAATCAGCATCTCAATATGATAATGAAGCTCACAAGCCACGCCCCCAAACTGATCCCATAGACTGCCATTATAACTGGCCTTCATGCATATCTTTGCATAGAAGTGTCCTATTGACTTGGGGGTTGGCTCATTTGACTCGGGCAACCAATGAGCATCTCAATATGATAATGACGCTCACAAGCCACGCCCCCAAACTGATCCCATAGACTGCCATTATAACTGGCCTACATGCATATCTTTACATAGCAGTGTCCTATTGAGTTGGGGGTTGGCTCATTTGACTCAGACAACCAATCAGCATCTCAATATGATAATGACGCTCACAAGCCACGCCCCCAAACTGATCCCATAGACTGCCATTATAACTGGTCTACATGCATATCTTTACATAGCAGTGTCCTATTGACTTAGGGGTTGGCTCATTTGACACAGACAACCAATGAGCATCTCAATATGATAATGAAGCTCACAAGCCACGCCCCCAAACTGATCCCATAGACTGCCATTATAACTGGCCTACATGCATATCTTTGCATAGCAGTGTCCTATTGACTTGGGGGTTGGCTCATTTGACTCAGGCAACCAATGAGCATCTCAATATGATAATGAAGCTCACAAGCCACGCCCCCCAAACTGATCCCATAGACTGCCATTATAACTGGTCTACATGCATATCTTTACATAGCAGTGTCCTATTGACTTGGGGGTTGGCTCATTTGACTCAGGCAAGCAATGAGCATCTCAATATGATAATGAAGCTCACAAGCCACGCCCCCAAACTGATTCTATAGACTTCCATTATAATAGGCTTTGATGCATATCTTTGCATAGCAGTGTCCTATTGACTTGGGGGTTGGCTCATTTGACTTAGGCAACCAACCACACCCAACTTCAGTCTGTAACCACGCCCATGGCAACAAAACAGAGTACCCTAGCAACCATTTATCAACAGCTATATCTCAGCATCAGAACATCGTAGAGACATGGGGATTGGCTCGTTTGGCTCATGCAAGCAAACGGAACTTCCTGTATGCTACACATGCTAGCAGTGACTAGCTACATGCTAATATTGACTAGCCAAGTGCTGTAACTTGCTAGAAATGCTTACTAAGTATAAACAAATGACCAAGCATGTATGTGAGGCTTGCCTAGTAACAACCTAGGGTACCCTAGCAACTGCCTAGCAACCACCCAAATTACCCTAGCAACCGCCTAGCAACCACCTAGCAACGGCCTAGTAATGCCTCAGTAAGTGCCTAGCGACCACTCAGGACACCCTAGCAACAGCCCAGCAACGCCTTAGCAACCACTCAGAATACCCTAGCAACCGCCTAGGAACACCTTAGCAACCACCTAGCAACCACTTAGGACACCCTAGCAACCGCCTAGCAACACCTTAGCAACCGCCTAGCAACCACTTAGGACACCCTAGCAACCACCTAACAACACCTTAGCAACCACCTAGCAACCACTTAGAACACCCTAGCAACCGCCTAGCAACACCTTAGCAACCACCTAGCAACCACTTAGGACACCCTAGCAACCGCCTAGCAACACCTTAGCAACCACCTAGCAACCACTTAGGACACCCTAGCAACCGCCTAGCAACACCTTAGCAACCACCTAGCAACCACTTAGAACACCCTAGCAACCGCCTAGCAACACCTTAGCAACCACCTAGCAACCACTTAGGACACCATAGCAACCGCCTAGCAACACCTTAGCAACCACCTAGCAACCACTTAGAACACCCTAGCAACCGCCTAGCAACACCTTAGCAACCACCTTGCAACCACTTAGGACACCCTAGCAACCACCTAGCAACACCTTAGCAACCACCTAGCAACCACTTAGGACACCCTAGCAACCGCCTAGCAACGCCTTAGCAACCACCTAGCAACCATTCAGGACACCCTATCACCGCCCTAAACTGCCTAGTAACCACTCAGAACACCCTAGCAACCGATTAAAATGCATTGTACCCCATCGATTTGCCACGCAAACCCCATTCACATTTTCTTTAGGAAATGTACAATTCTAGTTGTATGTAAACTTGACTTTCAAGAAAAGTTATAACCATTTCTCTAAAAATATCTCTCTCATTATTGTGCTGTTAAGCAGAACAGAAACAAATGTGATCATCCTAACTTACATAGAAGAGGAAAAGTTTAGTCACATTAACATCTGACTTTTTTTAAATGGTGATGTGCCTTTTTATACAGTGCATGGAAACTTCTGCTTACAACTGTACATGAATACAATTAATCTTTACAAACATTATAATTTACCCTGCCCGAATGCTTTAAACTGGTTTAAAATGCTTACATGAGCCTTAAGAAAGCATTTTGGGTAACATTGTGAAGTGACTCAATATTGTGCAGTACTAAAGTCATGATATGGATAACATTTAAATGAGGCTCTGTTCGATTTAGATATGGCTTGTGCTGTATGTGGAGTTCATCCTAATGACGGGCTTATGGCGCTGTGGTGTTTCTTTTGGTTGCAGGCATGTCCCGTACACAGAGCGCCGTCATTGTTCCAAATCACATGGTTGTACAAACATTTTTAGCGATGTCATTTGCTCAGCTCTTTGCCTTGTTGTTTCAGGGTTAAAGCAGCTCCTCTGGGTTTAAAATACACCATTGGAGGACAGATTAATATTACACGATGAACGCTGCTGATGCTGGCTTTAATAATTCAGGATAATGACACTGAAATGAGCAAACTAACTGATTAAATAGTATATTTAATATTTACAAACAGAAATCGAATATTTGATGTATTTCTATTTTGTTAGGGATGCACTTAAATATCATTAATGTAAGAAAAATAAGCGTCCAGTGCCATGATTCATAAATACAAAAGCATCATATTGAAACAAAGACCATTAACGTGTCATGGAAAGTGTTCGTTCTGTGTTGTATTTACTGAACTTGTACTTATGTAAGACAGTACTGTTATATAAGGTATCTACAAGAGGTTAAGGTTAGGTTCAGCGGTAGGTTTAGGGATAGGAGCTGATAATTACCCTGTTTATATAGTGACTGTGTAAAAGAAAGTGCTCTTCTGCTCACGAGGCGGTTTATTTGATTAATAACTATTTGTTTCCTGTAACAAAAAGTTTAAATTTCAATCTTCAGTGTCTCATAATCCTTCAAAAGTCTTATTATTGAGATTTAGATGAACATTTCTCATCATCAGCTGCTTCATATTTTTGGAAAAACTTATTTATTTCTTTTTTTTAGGATTATTTGAAATAGAAAGGTCAAAAGAAAAGCATTTATTTGAAGAAAAAAATATATATATTAAATGTTTTACTGTTACATGGTCTTAATCAGTAACACTAATGTTAATGTAGTATTATATAACATTAACAAACCAATGAACAGTACACTTATTACAGTATTTATTTGTCTTTGTTAATAAAAAACAAAAAACACTGAAAACTTGCAATGCTGTGAAAGCATTTAAATACATGCAAATGTCCATTTATTAATATTATTATTATTTATTTGTATTTTCTCTGTTAAACGATTAAGTTAAATTATTTGAATTTGTAATACCTCCTGTTCTTGTGGTTTTGACTTAAAGGGCACCTATTATGCAGAAATCACTTATATAAGGGGTTTAAACCCAGTTGTGTGTCAGTAGTGTGTGAGTATAACCAGCATCTAATGGTAAACATTAATTAATTGTAATTGTTATAATCAGACTTATAAACACTCCGCCTGCTGAAACACTTGGATTGACATTCTCCCTTTGTACATGTCATCAAAGGGGGAAAGCCCCGCCCACTAGTGCCCATCTCTCCCTCATTGGCATAGGACATTAGGCTTGTATTTGAATCTGACACGTGTTTGTAGCTCCGCCCTCTTTTGAAAAGAGCACTATCTCATTTGAATTTAAAGCGACAGTCACCAAAACACCACAATTAGGATCAAGGCCTAAAAGGGTCAGTTTCAGAGAGTTATAACACATTATCTCTGTGCTATTTTGAGCTGAAACTTCACACACACACACACTCTAGAGACTTATTTCACACATCAGAGACTTATTTTACATCTTGTATAAAGGGGATAATAGGTGACCTTTAATAAAATATAAAAAAGAAAATGAAATGAGGGAAAAAAGTGAGACATGAATTGAATCAAATAATGAAGTTCAGGGATGAATCAGAATGTCACGTGACCGTAATATATTTGTGTGTGTGTGTGTGCATGTGTGTCTGTGCAGCGCTGCAGGAGGAGAGATCTTCAACCAGTGTGTTGCTGACCGAGACGAGGCCTTCACAGAGCAGGACGTGAAGCGGCTGATGAAGCAGATTCTGGAGGGCGTCTCATTTCTACACAATAACAACATCGTCCACCTCGACCTCAAAGTCAGTCTCATTAATCTGCATCTTTCAATTCAGTTCACGTTTATTTGTAAGACACTTTTCACAGTAATCATCAATCCAAAGCAGCGTCACAAAAGATGCACATCGTTACATTACGGTCAACATCAGAAAGGTTAAGGAGTGTGTTTAGGGTGGGCAGTAATTAAACACACACTCTAGAAATGATTTGTGCTATTTGTTCAAACTACTTATTTAAAATGAGCTGAAACAGATATTGTTTTTTTTTTTTTTTTTTTTTTTTTGGCAAAATAATTGTTTTATGTTCAATCCTCTTAAATTTGTTACTTTAACTTAATGGTTTTGGGTTGAGACAACATTGATGAATTGTGTGGAACCCTGCATTGTTTACAGTGCGGTTAACCTGGAGTTATACAGTGTATAGTGTCCTTCCAATATATATATATATATATATACACTGTATATATTGAACACGTCCCCATTTTTCTCAGAAAACATATTTCTAAAGGTGCTGTTGACTTGAAATTTTCACCAGATGTTAGTAACAAGCAGAAGTCCATATATGCAAAGGAAACAAATCGAATTAGTTTACAAATGAAGTTCTGTGTAATAAATTGAAATGACGCAGGGAAAAAGTGTTGAACACATGAAGAAAGGGAGATGTAGTTCAGCAGTGAAAGCCCAGACAGCAGCTGAAATCTCTCAGTAGTTCTTCAGCAACCCTCTGCCATTCCTCAGTGTAAATGAAGATCAGCTGCTGCAGTCCAACATCTACATTAGCAGGAGGAGGAAGATGAAGCCATTTCATCAAGACAATGATCTAAAACACAGCCAAGGAGACTCTCAGATGCTTTCAGAGAAAGAAAATCAAGCTGTAGAATGGCCCAGCCAATCACCTGATCTCAATCCAATAGAAAATATGAGATGCGTCTTTAAAAATGGTGACTTGTTGAATACTTATTTCCCCCACTGTATATATCTAATTATCTTTCATTGTTAGCTTACATTTGATACCCTGAGATCCTAAAGTTAATTGCACAAAGTTCATTGCTTTTTACTAATACAGATAATGATTTATAATAATATTACTCTAGACACAATATTGAATGTAAAAACATCTTATTCCTGCTGTGTTTTGTTGGAATATCTACGAAATTCCATGCGTGTTCAATAAAAAAGGTCAGGAGAGGTTTTTCTTCAATGTCAAAAATCTTAACAATTTATTGGATTCAAATGAATAATTCGATAAACAGAATTCTGAAATCCTCAATGCAATGCAAAAGTTACATTCAGGAGGTGCGCAACCCTTTTCAGTTCCTGACTTCAACTTAAATAGGCAGCTGATATTAACGGGTGGAGTTTAGTGGAATTCGTCACTTGTCAATCATTCTCCAGTCTTCTATTGGCCGCACCCCAGACATAAGTCCTCTTTTTCTATGAATTCTTTGCACAACATTAAAAGCATAAGACGTTCTGTGTTCTTTGTTCAGTTTTAACACCTTTCTTCAGACAGGAAGTTTCTGCAGAGCTGAATTTAATTTTGGACCAGCATGTATCTACTTCTGCAAAAATGCTAATTATTATGCACAGCATCGCACACACAACAGTAGAAGTTCAGTTAATATATGACCCTTAAATGACCAATACAAATAATTGTTTGATGAAAAGAAATAGAGACAAAAATAATAAACAAAAATTCCTTTTTCCTAACAGTTTTTAAGATTAATCAAACAATAAAAGGGAAGAAAATCACTCTGCAGTGTGCAGTATGCTATGTTCTTTGTTCATGTTATTCAGTTTATGTTACTAAAAAGAACTGTTAGATACATGACAAACCTGGAAAACACTGTTTATTTTAGTATTATGTTGATACTATTATGTTGAACAGTATGTCTATAAGCAGTGTTGTTTTTCCACAATGATTTGTCCAGGTGATGTTTTCGGATTTTTTTTTAATGTTATTCAGCATATATATGTATATATACACACACACTAGCATTATGATTTCTCTGAGCTGAAGTGTGTGGCAGTTTTCCTGAGAGTGTTTGTTTGGTTTTTCTGCTACAGCCTCAGAATATCCTCCTGACCAGCGAGTCTCCTCTCGGGGATATTAAGATTGTGGATTTCGGGCTGTCCCGGCTGGTGAGCAGCGGTCATGAGGTGCGAGAGATCATGGGGACGCCGGAGTATGTGGGTGAGCAGCGAACTCGCACTTCACACACACACACTATTGATTATTTAATAACTCTGAGTCATTATATAAATCTGAAGACACAATTATTCGCCCTCCTGTGAAATGTTCATTCTTTATCAAATATTGCTGCTTAACAGAAGATGATTTTAACAACAAAAACAAATCCTCCAGTGTACATTCAGTACAATAACAGTCAAACACACTGGACTGATTTCTGTCATTGGTTTGTTTTATCATTACAGCACCAGAAGTCCTGAATTATGAGCCGATAAGCACAGCGACTGACATGTGGTGAGTTTATTATTATTATTATTTTCCCATGAGTCTCACAGAGGTCTTTATCACTCAGTATATTTCTACTGTTCTCTGATCAGCTGCATCTGCTGTCCTCCAGCGCACTTTTGTGATCTCCTTCAAACAAACCGTTTATTCACTACTGAAAGTCTTCAGGATATATTACGCTGGAACATTTGAGCCCTGAAGTCTGTACTGGACTGTAATGCTGTGATAGAGTGTGCTTTTGGGCTCAGTAGCTGCGCACAAAACTGGAATATTGCATAACACATTTGCAAATAAAGAGAAGAAAATCATCACTTCTTGATACTGATACTGGAATTTGGTACCAATCGGTACTGAAATTTTAAAAACGTCGATTTCCCGCTAACATTTGAGCGCTGTTGAGCACGTTCTTAAACAGCGCTGATTTGCCATTGTGTTCACATGCTCAACAGAAATGACTGTGATTGGCCGTGAAGGTCATCGGTTCACCAAACCCACCACTGTTTACTGAGTGTAAACAGATACAGGGACACTGGAGCATTTTAAAGCCCTGCTTCATCAGCGTATTGCTTGTATGCAGTGCTTAATTGGTAAATGAATAATTCCCGGAACAAAACCAGGAAATAAAAGACACCGTGACCGACGTATAGGTCAGTCATGGACAATAAAAACATACAAACATAAATCTTATGAACAATCTCTATTCAGTTCACTTCACTAGTATGTGCCGAGTGAAAAATAATAATTAAATGACTCACTCAGTCTAATCTTCAAGAAGAGCCCACAGTTACCTCTTCTGTCATGTTTCCTGGCTGATCCGCCTCCCGCTGTCCTGATCCATGGGCACAGTTTCATCTTCTCATTATCAGATTTACTTGTGTTTTTAAATAATGAAAATATGCTCGATTGCCTCTTTGCAAATACAGATATTATTTAGGTAGACCACTATGCCATTATTTATTTTCGCTGCTCATTGCACGCGAAACAATCACCAACCAATGAGAGTGAATGTAACCGTAAAGCTGAAGCGCATGGTGACTATGCACACACAATTCACACATCAGCCTTCACTTGCACTCATTCACATACTTACTCTCACACACACACACACACACACACAGGTATTCACCATGCACAAGGTAATGCTGGATCCATTAAAATAAATACCGAAATGCAAAACATGAATTTCTGACGTTTCCCGGAACAGGATCCGGCTCAAATTAAGCCCTGCTTGTATGTCAGCTTAAAGACAAACCAGCTGATCGACGTGACTTTAAAACGCTCCAGTGTCCATGCATCTGTGGTTACACTCAGCAAACAGCGGTGAGTTCGGTAAACTGATGACCTTCACAGCCAATCCCAGTCATTTCTGTTGAGAATGTGAACACAATGGCAAATCAGTTGCGTTTAAGAACGTGCTCAAATGTTAGCGCTGGGATTTGCCACTGTGGTGTTTGTTCTTCTCTAATAAATGAGCTGCGTCTCAGAAGACGAAACGCAATGAAGGCGGGTGGCTTTTAGAGGCGTGAGACGGGAGTGCAGACTGATGCTCAAGACAGTTCTGGAGGGAATAATAATAGAAGAAGAAGAATACTGAAGCACTGTGATGACGGACTGACGGAGGACTGAGGCCTTTTACAATCAGCACAACAACATTTCAGATCTGCAACAATGGAAAGCTGGAAATTCCATTAATGCAAAGTCCCTCAAACACACATTGATATCTGTCAAATCATCTGTCAGAAACTACATCACAGCACACTGTGGTTTACTCACTAAATCTCTTTACATTGTTGTTTACGTGCATTTTTTTCTCACTGGATAAAAAGTTTCCTACATTTTTTTATGCACATTATCAAAATCTGTACACATCTTGGCATTTCATTAAGCTTTTATTTATGTGATAATCCAAAATGTGCATAGAAACCCGTGGATGGAAACACAGCTATTGTTGTGTGTAAGTGTGCTTGATGTTTCTCTGCGCAGGAGCATCGGTGTGCTGGTGTACGTGATGCTGACGGGCATCTCTCCGTTTCTGGGGGACGATAAACAGGAGACGTTCCTGAACATTTCTCAAATCAACATCAGCTACAGCGAGGAGGAGCTGGAGCATCTGGACGGATCCGCCATTCGCTTCATTAAATCACTGCTAATCAAGGAGCCTGAGTAAGAGCAGATTACCAATCTCACTTATAATAGATAAATAAACATAAATATATGAGGAAATCCCATCCCAGAAGAATGCCTTTTATTCCCTCCCACTCCAATGCTGTGAGTTATTTTCGTCTTTTTTGGGGGGGTCAGCAATGTTGGGTGAGTATGTGTCCATCTATGTCGCTGTTCATTTGTGCTTCATCTAAAACTGCACATCTAAAATCCTCTTAGTCTATGCTGACATTATCTTCAGCAGCTCAAACACTCTAATGGCTAATGGACAGACGGCTGCTTCTCACTCAGGGTTGCTGTTTATGCTAATGAGGGAGAGATGGTCACTAGTGGGCGGGGTTAGTCTGCTCTGATGACACGTACAAAGGAGGAATGTCAATCAAAGTGTATTTGCAGACTGTTTTTATCAAGTCTGATTATAAACTAATAGAATTATTTCAGTTTTACCATTAGAAGCTGGTTATATTATCTGTTAAACCCCTTATAAAAGTGATTCTTGCATAATAGGTCCCTTAAGAAACAATAGAGATTATAGTTTTAATTCTGTTTATTTAATAATGCTGAGTGTGTTTCCTCAGGAATCGTGCGACCGCTGAAGACTGCCTGAAACACCAGTGGCTGCAGACTGAACAGCAGCACCTGATTGAGGGCAGCGTGAGTCCCGGGACGTCCAGCCCTGATGAGGAAGAGGAGGAGGAGGAGCTGATCGTGATGGCAGCGTATACTCTGGGCCAATGTCGGCAGACCCCGGAGCAGAAGGACGTCTCCAAACGCTTCAAGTTTGAGGAGCTTTCCGGAGACTTCATCTACTGATCCGCTCGTTCTGCAACACTGTGCTCTTCTTACGTGGAGATTTTCACTCGTTTTTTTGTCCAGATATTTAAAACCTCTTAAATCTAGAAGCATTTTCTAGACAAGTATTAAATATTCTCATGTTTTCAAAAATAATGAGTCAAAATTAAATGAGTTTTTCATTAAAACATCCAATATAATCTGCCAGCGGGGTAAGGGAAGTAATGTCACTTCAAAGGTGAAAACTAGATTATTTTGCTTGTTTAAGGAAAAACTCACTTCATTTTGACTCATTATTTCTGAAACCAAGATAATATTTTATGCTTGTCCAGAAAATGCTTCTTGATTTCAGATTTGTTTGATATTTGGACTAGAAACGTAACAAAAGAGTCAATTTTTTGTCTTGTTTCTAGTCCAAATATCCAAAAACTCTTAAGTCTAGAAGCATTTTCTGCACAAGCATAAAATATTCTCATGTTTTCAGAAATAATGAGACAAAATGAAGCGAGTTTTTCATTAAAACAAGCAAAATAATATTCCAACGGAGAACTGTAAGTCAAATAATGTCATTTCCAAGGTGAAAAGTAAATTATTTAGCTTGTTTTAATGAAAACTCTATTCATTTTGACTCATTTTTGCTGAAAACATGACAATATTTTTTGCTTATCTAAAAAATGCTTCTTGATTTAAGATTTGTTTGATATTTAGACTAGAAATGTAAGATAATAGTACATTTTTGTCTTGTTTCTAGTCCAAATATCTAAAAACTCTTAAATTAAGAAGCATTTTCTAGACGACCATTAAATATTCTCATGGTTTCAGAAATAATGAGACAAAATGAAGTGAGTTTTTTATTAAAACATGCAATATAATATTCCAACGGAGAACTGTAAGTCAAATAATGTCATTTCTAAGGTGAAAAGTAAATTATTTAGCTTGTTTTAATGAAAACTCTCTTCATTTTGATGCATTATTTCTGAAAACAGCACAATTTTGTGCTTGTCTAAAAAAAATGCTGCTTGATTTAAGATTTGTTTGATATTTGGACTAGAAATGTAAGATAATAGTACATTTTTTTGTTTTGTTTCTAGTCCAAATATCCAAAAAAACTCTTAAATCAAGAAGGATTTTCTGGAAAAGCATTAATTATTCTCATGTTTTTAGAAATAATGAGTCACAATTAAGTCATTTTTTCATTAAAACATGCAGAATAATCTGCCAGTGGTGCAAGTAAAATAATCTAGTGTTCACTTTTAAATAACATTTATTTTCTTCCCCCATTGGCTAATTATTTTGCTTATTTTAATGAAAATCACTTCATTTTGACTCATTATTGCTGAAAACAACACAATATTTTATGCTTGTCTAAAAAATGCTTCTTGATTTAGGAGTATTTGGACTAGAAACGTAAGAAAAGCATGTTTTATTTTGCAGTGTTTACGCCAAACCATGCTTTATGTGCATTTCTCTGTGTTCTGTCCTGTTTGTGCTGCTTTATTTGGTCACTGTAAGCCTTGCTGTGCTTCTCTTTCTCTCACCGTTCTGGGTTTTGTTTTGGTGCCATGCTGAAATATTTGATGATAAGGGTCATACACTTGTTTTGTTTTTTCTTCTGATATTGTTTCCGTTTGGTTGTATTTGCTATGTTTGTACAAAATTAATGTTGTTTGTTTGTTTCTGCAATATTGATGCAAGCAGAATTAAAGGGACAGTTCACCCAAACATTTATGCATTTCTTTTTTCCATAGCGCTGCAAAACAAAGTGCATTCATATGTGAAGGTCTTTCGTCTTGTTATTTTCTAGTTAAAATATCTAAACATTTTTAAATTAGGAAGCACTTTCTTGACACGTCTTATTTTCAGAATTATAAATTAACATGAAATTAACCAAAAAGCTAAATCATCTGTCCGAGGACTAAGTAAAAAATATATATTTTTCAAAGTAAATACAAGAGTATGTTGCTTATCCCACTGGCAGATTATGCTGCTTGTTTTAAGTCAAAACTGATTAAATTTTGACTTATTTCTTGTGCTTTTTAATTTAGCAACGTTTAGATATTTTAACTTAAACGCAAAACAAGATATCCTGAAGAATGATGGGAAAATCATATAGTAGAAATTGAAAATACTATGGAAGTCATTGGCTGTTTATAATCCAGCATTCTTCAGGATATCTCCATTCGTGTTCAACGGTAGAAAGCAACTCGTACAGGTTTACAATGATGTGCAGTTTTGGGTGAACCGTCCCTTTAAATGTAAATAAGTCTAACTTTATTTTATGAGTGTCATGTTTAAAAAGCCATTCTGTATGTTCCTGATTGGTCAATCCTCTACAGTAATAACACACACACACACATATATATATATGAAGAAAACGTGTCTTTCCGTGTTTATTGTAACTCATGTTGGAGTTATAACTGCATTGATTCGTCACTATAAAGAATATTTTTAATGGCGACCGATTTCCAAGTGACTGTCTTGATGCTGTAAATAAACGTTTGTCTCGATTGGCCTTTTCTCAGCTTCATTATTATTCATGCTTGAGAAAATGGCCATCTTTAATCAAAGTATGCACTTTTTATTCTGATCTGAAAATGGCAGCTCCTTCTCTGATGATGTCATTGGGCGAATGGAAGCTTAGCCACGCCCCTTTAACTTTAAGTATGCAGAGTTAAAGATAAGAGGAGGAGCGTAAAAATAAAACCCCGCCCCTACTCAATATTCAATATTCAAATTCTGGAATGCAAGTCTGCGTTCCATACCACTATTAGACACACTCGTGAACTTCCCTTCCCTTAATGGAATCCCAGCTGCCATTTTAAAGTGTGATATTGACCGAGGGAGCAAGTCAGCTTCATATGATCACTCCAGTACCTTTACGTCCCAGAATGCAATGCGACTGTGACCGTGTAGTTCCCAAGTGCTCAAGGGTTTAGGGCACTGCATTACCTTCCCTTCATCTCATTAATTCGAATGTACGTCATTGATTACATCACACAAGTGTGCACTACTGGCGGAGCATCTGAATGGGGCTGCGTTCCAGTCCATTTGTAGACACTCACTTGCAAACTTCCCTTCCTGTGTTCCCTCAGGGGAATCCCAGCTGCCATTTTAAAGTGTGTTCCAATTCAAGTGAACGAGGGAAGTACATGGACATACTCTTGATCCCTTGATTTTGTCAGAGGAAGAAGTCAGCTTCATATGTCTACTACAGCACCTGTATGTGCCAGAATGCAATGCGATTGTGACTTCACAACAGTGTAGTTCGCAAGTGCTCAAGGGTTTAGTGTGTTTCATTTAAACCCAGACTGCATTCCAGTTTAATTTTTTATGTTCTTCACTTGCTAATCTCCCTAAATCTCGTTCACTTGAATGTACGTCATTGATTACGTCACACAAATGTGCACTACTGGTGGAGCATCTGAATGGGGCTGCGTTCCAGTCCATTTGTAGACACTCACTCGCAAACTTCCCTTCCTGTGTTCCCTCAGGGGAATCCCAGCTGCCATTTTAAAGTGTGTTCCAATTCAAGGGAACGAGGCAAGTACATGGACATACTCTTGATCCCTTGATTTTGACTGGGGGAGCGAGTCAAAATTCATATGTCCACTACAGCACCTGTATGTCCCAGAATGCAATGCGATTGTGATTTCACAGCAGTGTAGTTCGCAAGTGCTCAAGGTTTTAGGGCACTGAATGGGGCTGCGTTCCGATCCATTTGTAGACACTCACTCGCGAACTTCCCTCCCCTTGTTCCCTCAGGGGAATCCCAGCTAAAGTGTGATAAAGTTCCACGACAAGTGAACGAGGGAAGTATGTGGACATACCCTTGATCCCTTGATTTTAACAGAAGGAGCGGGTCGGCTTCATATGTCCACTCCAGCACCTATGTGTCCCAGAATGCAATGCGATTGTGACGTCACAACAGTGTAGTTCGCAAGTGCTCAAGGGTTTAGGGCACTCCATTAAAACCCGGGCTGCAGTCAAGTCCAATGTTTTATGCCCTTCACTCGCAGACTTCGCTCCATCTCGTTCACTTGGATGTACGTCATTGATTACATCACACAAGTGTGCACTACTGGCGGAGCATCTGAATGGGGCTACGTTCCAGTCCATTTTTAGACACACAGTTGCAAACTTCCCTTGGTCCCTCAGGGGAATCCCTAGTGTCAGTTTAAAGTGTGTTCCACTTCAAGTGAACGAGGAAAGTACATAGACATACCCTTGATTTCTTGATTTTGACTGGCGGAGCGGGTCGGATTCATATGTCCACTACAGCACCTATGTGTCCCAGAATGCAATGCGATTGTGACGTCACAAATGTGTAGTTTGCAAGTGCTCAAGGGTTTAGGGCACTTCATTAAAACCCGGGCTGTAGTCAAGTCATTGATTACATCACACAAGTGTGCACTACTGGCGGAGCATCTGAATGGGGCTGTGTTCCAGTCCATTTTTAGACACACAGCTGCAAACTTCCCTTCCCTTGTTCCCTCAGGGGAATCCCCAGTATCAGTTTAAAGTGTGTTCCACTTCAAGTGAACGAGGAAAGTACGTGGACATACCCTTGATCCCTTGATTTTGACCGAGGGAGTGAGTCTGCTTCATATGTCCATTCTGGCAGCTGTATGTCCCAGAATGCAATGCGATTGTGAGGTCACAACAGTGCTCAAGGGTGCTTTAGGGTGTTTCATTAAAACCCGGTCTGCATTCCGGTCCAATTTTCTATGTCGTTCATTCGATCTCGTTCACTAGGATGTACAACATTGATTGTCATACAAGTGTGCACTACTGGCGGTGCATCTGAATGGGTTTAAATGAAACTCCCTAAACCCTTGAGTAGTGCACACTTGTGTTGAAGTATTCAATGATGTACTTCTGAGGGAAGTTAGTGAGTGAAGAGCATAAAGAAATTGGACTGCAGCTTAGACTGTGCTTTTAGGTTTGCAGTGTGCCACACGCGTGCGTCCACCTGAGTTTATAATGAGGATTCATCACTCAGTTTCCAACAGAACACACAGGTAAGTATTTTAGTCACAATAAGTGAAGTTTATTTATAAACTAATGTCGAGAGGATCACGTGATTATGATTGAACACGGCTGGTTACGCATTAACCATGTATGACCAACCAATCAGACGATCCCTAACCCACTATAAAGAGCCAGGGTTTCTTACTACAGTCATCTTCGTTTTGAAGAATCCCCCCCCTTCAACCCCTACTCCTTCACCTTTCCTTCATAGGGCGGCACGGTGGCCCAGTGATTAGCACTGTTGCCTCACAGCAAGAACGTCACTGGTTCTAGTCCTTTAACAGACTGGCTGTCGTCTCTGTGCGAAGTTAGCATGTTCTTCCCGTGCGCGCGTGGGTTTCCCCCGGGTTCTACGGTTTCCTCGCACAGTCCAAAAAACATGCACCACAAGTTAATTGATCAATCTAAATTTAGCACTAGTCAAACTTTTATCCATCAGCATATCTCTTTATAGCAATTATTTTCTGTCATCAACTCTTATCAAAAAGGGGGGGAGTTCCCGAGATCTACCTGAACCTCAAACCTCCCCTCTCGCCCTGCAAACGGGAGGGAGCCCAGGGCTCCTTTTGGGCTCAGGGCTCTCTCCCGGGACAGCATGCCAAACTTGCTTTATAATCAATCATCAGCAAAGTGTGAACTCTTGAAATGCTCTATTGGTTAATGACTTTTTTGTTTGCTGTTGTAATGGATAATAATAATACTAATAATAATTATTATTATCCGTTACAAGAGTCAAAACAATAACACTAATCAGTTGGCAGCTTCAACCCTTTAGATAAGCCTGTGCTGAAGAGTTTCTGGCTTTTATATGGAGTTCAGTAGAGTAAAACAGCAGATTATAGTGTGTGTGTGTGTGTGTGCAGAAATACACTTACTGTGTTTACCGTGTTCTGAGAGCTGAGCTGCTTATTCTGGGTTTCTCAGACATCTCAAGATGAGTGTGCAAAGCTCTCTCTTACACACTCAATATACTCCAAATCTATGTAAAAGACAAAAGCTAAGCTTTTTGGCACTGCAACTGATGATCAACAGTAAAAATGACAGACTGTGCCTCTTCCCAACAGCGAAAACCAGCAACAATGAAGAATGCATGATTATATGCGGTCATGGCTTTACTATCAACAAATATAATTATAATGGAACCCAATGGGACAAAAACAGCCCCAAACATAACCAAAGGGGAGTCAATTAGAGGAGAGTTATTGAGTCTTTGATTAATTTCAAAGCATTTTCCTGAAATATGCATCAAAATAAGATTTGTCAGCAAAAATCATCACATTTGCTGAAACACAGAGAAAGTTATGGCCAAGTTAAGACCCAAAATCAGCCCAGAATTGATTAAAATGACCCAACAGCACATCTCTTGTGTGCTGTTGGGTCGTTTTCATCAACTCAGAGGTGATTTTGAGTCTTAATTTGGAATTAGGGAAATAGTAATACTTAGTTTGAAATACTGCTTGTCAGTACACCGTTAGTTTGAGCTGTAGGTGTTTGTTACAGTCTATACCAGGGGTGGGCAAACTCGGTTCTGGAGGGCCGGTGTCCTGCACAGTTTATCTCCAACACTAATCAAACACATCTGAACATGCTAATCAGTGTCTTCAAGATCACTAGAAACCTATAAGCAGGTGTGTTATAAGCAGGACTGTTAGAGTTGTAACTAAACTGTGCAGGACACCGGCTCTCCAGAACCGAGTTTGCCCAACTCCTGGACGGTTTATGGCAGTAAACTAACGGTCCCTAATGCAGAAATGCCCTTTACAGTGGCGCCCTCTGCTGGCCGAACTCATGCAATTATTTTAATTAATCAGTATACAAGACAAAACGCATCTATTTGGTCTGCTTTATCTTACCTAATGTCTCTATTAGTACAACTTTAAACATTCTAGAGCAGAAATCTTAAAGACATAAGTACGAATATCTTCAGAGATACTCAGCAGCTTCTGCTTTCAGTGATTGGAGTAAAGTAGGTTAGCCTATATATTCACACATTCAAACCTTCTCGTTAATAATACAGTCAGAAATGTACTGTTCGCAAATGCTAAATAGGTAAATCATATTAGCAGCCATTGACTATTAAAGTATAACATTGTTCACAGTCGATTAAATAGTGCTAATGTTGGTTTGAAGTCTTATATACGAATAAAATTACAGCAACAATAACGTTAAAACAATTATATTGACTACTATTATCAATATTATTAGTATATTATTTAATTTATTAAGGCTAATAATAATATTTCACATTGTTCTACTACTTTAACACGGTCTGTTGTGGTGTTGGTCAACATCTGTAGCTTTATCAGGGCTATTAATAACAATGACAGCTTTAAAAATACCAAGAGTAGCCTACAAAACCTGTTAACAGTATTTACAGACTCATACCCAAAGTGTTTAACTATATATATATATATATATATATATATATATATATATATATATATATATATATATATAGCGAGAGAGAGATAGATATATATTATACAGGAGTTAAAACAGTATAAAAGTGAATTAAAAACAACAATTAAATACATTTAACCCACGCATATTAATTATGTACATCTATATACGTAGATCAATGATAAAGAGTTTAGTTTGGTACAGTCCGCATACATTTTGTTTGTGAATATGTGGTACTTTCCAAATAACAAACGGATTTAAATTATCGTGTCCATGTTAAACAATATAGACATCGTGTCACAAGTTGTCACTGTTCAAAAATGGACGAATGTGCGAATATAAAACCAACTTTACCTCAATCTTTCGGTGTCCGTCGCCGGTGTTCGGCTCCTCTCGGCGTGATAAACCGGGTGCGTGTATGTATGTGTGTGTGTTTATGTAGGCCGTTAACACGTTCAGCGGGACGGAAGCCGAACGGAGGAACCGGGCGCGGGAAATGATGATGAAGATGCTGCGTTGAGCCGTAATGGCGGACTGGAGCGAGTGTGTGGATGTGGCCGTGGAGATCGCCCGGAGAGCCGGACAGGTAAAGCCGCATTACAAGCCTCCATTCCGGGGAAGAGTTGTTCTGAAACACCGCGGGATGAGCTCCGCTGATAAACAAACATGATGACCGCTGACTTTCCTTTCGGTTTCATCAGCATGTTTACAATAGCAGTGTTGTAGAGTATATTCCTTTCTGGAATAGTGTAAACACTGTTAATAGGCTCTGTACTAGTGACCTTTTTCATGCTGTCAGTGTTATTAATAGCCCTGATAACGCTATTTCAGCACCACAACAGCCTGTGTTAAAGTACTAGCATATTATAATTAACATTATTGTCACGAAGTAATAAATATGTAATTACAATTTCTTATTGTATATAAATATTGGTAAAATAAAAACTGCATTTTCATTATTTATTTATTTTTGTTATTGTTATTATGGCCTTTTAGCACCAATTTGATCATTATTATTTTGCTGTTTTTATGAATACTTTGATAAATACAACATTATTATTATTTTCTGAACAATTACAAACGCTGTATAATATTTATGAAATCTAATTTAATCCCTCTGCCACACTAAGAAAGCAGACTTATCGCACAGTGTAGCATCATGAACGTTTAGTATTTCTTGTATGCTTAGATTTTATTAATATTTTGAGCTGTTGTAATTTATAATTTCAGGTTATTTTAATTTGAGTGATTTTGGGATGTGATTACGTCTCTTATTTTAATATAAATGTGTTGCTTTTTAGCTTTATTTTATTTGTAAATGATTTTAGTATGTCTGACCGAACTGTCCTCTGGTATTGCAGCTTTTATGATGGTGTGTGTGTGTGTGTGTGTGTGTGTGTGTGTGTGTGTGTGTGTGTGTGTGTGTGTGTGCGCGCAGATGGTGTCGTGTGCTGTTCAGCAGGAGAAGCGTGTGAGCAGTAAAAGCACACCAACAGACCTGGTGACAGAAGCAGATCATCAGGTGGAGGAGCTGATCATCTCCACACTCCGAGAGAAATACCCCACACACAGGTACACACACACACACACTAAGAGAAATACCCTACACACACACACACTCCGAGAGAAATACCCCACACACAGGTACACACATACACACACACTCAGAGAGAAATATCCTACACTCAGGTGCGCACACACACACACACTCAATGTGAAATACCCTTTACACACACACAAACAGAAATACCGTTCACACAGGAGCACACACACACACTACTGTAAAAGCTGTTAGTGTGACGGTAATCTTTACTGTGACAGACGTTGATGTAATGTTTGTGTGTGTGCGTGTGTGTGTGTATCTGCGTGCCTGTGTGTCTGCATGCTTGTGTGTCTGTGTGCGTGCATTTCTGTGTGTATGTTTATTTGTCTGTCACTGCGTGCTTGTCTTTGGGTGTCTGTGCGTGCGTGCGTGCGTGCGTGTGTGTGTGTGTGTCAGGTTTATCGGAGAGGAATCGTCTGCCGCTGGTGTGAAGTGTGAGCTGACAGACAGTCCTACCTGGATCATTGACCCCATCGACGGCACCTGCAACTTTGTGCACAGGTATGAGGTGGAGCTCTATATATATAATGTGTTTAAATCTGTTCCTGCATCTCGAACACACACACACACACACACACACACACACACACACACACACACACACACACACACACACACACACTCACACTGCTGTGTGTTTCAGTTTCCCCATGGTGGCAGTCAGCATCGGGTTTGCTGTGAGGAAAGAGGTACAGTAACGTGCTGCTCATCACTCAGTATGCTCTCCTCTTCTCTCTCTGATGTTGTGTGTATTAATGTTTATATTTCCGGGCCGTCAGCTGGAGTTTGGTGTGATCTATCACTGTTTCGACGGGACGTTGTATACAGCCAGGAAAGGACACGGAGCCTTCTGCAACGGTGTTCGACTACAGGTTTCAAAAGAGAAAGGTCAGGATTTTCACTACAGTGGGGTGTTTAACTCACACTAAATTCAACATTCATTCACTTCCCTTCAGCTTAGTCCCTTATTCATCAGGGGTCGCCACAGCGGAATGAACCGCCAACTATTCCAGCATATGTTTTACGCAGCGGATGCCCTTCCAGCTGCAACCCAGTACTGGGAAACACCCATACACACTCATTCACACACAGACGCACTCACTTCGGCCAATTTAGTTCATCAATTCCCCTATAGCGCATGTGTTTGGACTGAAACCGGAGCACCCAGAGGAAACCCACGCCAACACGGGGAGAACATGCAAACTCTACAGAGAGACTTGAACCAGCGACCTTCTTGCTGTGAGGCGAACGTGCTAACCACAGTGTCACCCTCACTCCAACCATTCATTCATTCATTTTCTTGTCGGCTTAGTCCCTTTATTAATCTGGGGTCGCCACAGCGGAATGAACCGCCAACTTATCCACAATTTTATGCAGCGGATGCCCTTCCGGCTGCAACCCATCTCTGGGAAACGTCCACACACTCATTCACACTCATACACTGTGGACAATTTAGCTTACCCAATTCCCCTGTATGTCTTTGGACTGTGGGGGAAACCGGAGCACCCGGAGGAAACCCACGCGAACGCAGGGAGAACATGCAAACTCCACACAGAAACGCCAACTGACCCAGCCCAGTCGAGGTTTGAACCTGCGACCCAGCGACGTTCTTGCTGTGAGGCGACAGCACTACCTACTGCGCCACTGCGTCGCCGCTCACTCCAACCACTCAGATATTATTATTATTATTAATAATAACTTTGTCATGTTTTGTGTGTCCATCAGACGTGTCGAAGGCTCTGATCCTCACAGAGATCGGGGCGAAGAGAGACTCTGCAACACTCGATATATTTCTAGCAAACATGAAGAAGATATTGAGCGCACCGACTCACGGGTACGTCCACTTAATGTGAATTACTGCCTAAATAGTGCACATGAGTCTAAAACTACCTATATTTTATATTATTTTACATAATCTATGTTGATGTTGAATATTTAAGCAGGGTGCGAATTATAGATTGATGATCGGGGTCATAAGTTTTTTGGTTATGTTCAGTAATACGCCTCAGTGAACCAAATTTAAATATTTAATTCAATTAAATCTAATTTATTAATCAAACTTGTTATTATTAGGGCTGGACAATAATTCGATATCAATATATATCGCGATAGATTTTTTTTTAATAACGATGATATGAGTTTTAAACCCATTTCCGATATTTCGATATAAATTTGCATATATATAAATAGATATATTATTATTTATATAAGATCTTATACATGTATCACTTGTCACTGAATGACATTCAGTGCTCAGCCGTCAGAAAGAGCGTGATCTATGTCACTTACGTGATGACGAACTACACAGACACGCTGCCAGCGCTCAGCATAGCAGATGGTTAAGCTGCGCCGCAGAAAGTTTTAGCTACAAAATGAATGCTCTGAATACAGATGCGAATGAACAAGCTTCCACAAGTAAGAATGCAGACGAAATAGTTGATAAGAAAGGAAAGACTAATGCAGTGGTGTGCATTCGGCTTTTTAAGTTCTGATAAACTTAGTTTCGGTGTTCTGCAAAGTGTGCTAGAGAGTGTAGCTGACTAGCGGCGGCAACACATCAAATCTGTTTCACCATTTAAAGCAGTTCCACCCGCTAAAACATACTGAGAGTCAGAGCTCAGTAAAGTTAGCAACAGATTCGCAGATTCGTCTTTTCCGGATCAATAACTCATGACCGAAACATTGTTCCTACACAAACAGCACATTTTTCAACTGTCGCAATGTATACAACCACCTACAACCTTATTTTCCTAAAATGAGCTTTCCTACGCGCTGGACGCATTATATTGATCTCTATGCGCAGGCGGCAAAGAGACCGATCCTTAGGGACCGTCTACAAAGAGCAAAACGGAAAAAACAATACTACAAAAGCTGTCAATAACTTCCCTCTAACTCATTATACTGCCATCAAACTCAGATCACACGTCACTGCTGTCCTGCTGGTGAGACTACAACACTTATTTTTCTAAAAAACTGTTTTGCATATTTTTAATGAATTTTTCTGAGAGCTTTATTTATTTGATAGTTTATTTCACATTTCTTGTTTGTAAAGGCTAAAAACAAATAAAAAGTGAACAAATTCTTTTGTGCTGTTTTTATTTTTAAAAAAAAGTTATAAGAGTCTGGAGGTATTATCGACTTTGCAGACATTTGTAGGTACAGACATCCATTGTGTGCGTTCTTGGCAGTTTTTCCTTTCTTTTTAATATTGTCCATATCGATATCGGAATTATATCGTATCGACCGAAATAAAAAAATATATCGTGATATAAATTTTTGCCATATCGTCCAGCCCTAGTTATTATGTTGTCAGTGTTTTGACAGATATTAAGTGGTGCTCAAGGATATTTTTGATTTGCCGATTTCAAACCGATGAATTAATATTTCTGGCGCAAACATGCATCCACAATGGTATGAACCATTATAGGGGTGGTCAAATGTATATTGAAGTTATCTATTATTTTAATCATTAATATTATTTCAAATACAGATTTATTAACTATTAAAGGGCAGACTCCCTATACACCCCCTTCAGGGGGAATCAAGCGTTAAATAGACCCCCTCAAACCCCCCTGTGATTCGCACTCTGTATTTAAGATGTTAAATATTAATGTTAAATATAATTAATTCCTCTATTAATAGCATTTCTTCTATTTCATAAGCTTTCCAATAACCCGATTCATAAATAATAATGTTTTCCGTTGCTCAAAAGACTTTTATGCTGAAATGAAGAGCCTCCCTATTAAACTGAAATGCCTTCCTTTTACACTGAGTAGTTCATGCACATCCACATATGAAATCACCTGCATATACAGTATGCATGCACACAACTAAAGTGTACACATCAGTGAATTTTATTGTGTATGTTTGCAGGAGTGTTATTTGGGTGTTTATGCACGCATCGACTTTATATTCATGTGCAAGAAATTATAGGTGCATATGCATAGATCAAGTTTATGTGTATATTAAAGTGTGTACAGGTGTGTTTGGAGTATGCAGTGAGTTTATATGTATGTGGGTGTATATGCATGGGTTGAGTATATATATAGCGAGTGTACACTACCTGACAAAAGTCTTGTCGTTGATCTCATTTGTAAGATCAACAGATAATAACTTGACTTCTAGTTGATCATTTGGTTGATTTCTGCTGAATCATCTGTTGATCTTCATCTAAATCATCACAAATACTGCAGAAGACCTGCTGGAACCCGCATGGAGCCAAGATTCTCATAGAAATCAGTCAAGTTTGGTGAAGGAAACATCATGGTTTGGGGTTACATTCAGTATGGCAACATCAACAGCCTGAGGTATCAAGACATTTGTGCTGCCTATTACATTACAAACCACAAGAGAGGGACAATTCTCCAGCAGGATAGCGCTCCTCATACTTCAGCCTCCACATCAAAGCTCCTGAAAGCAAAGAAGGTCAAGGTGCTCCAGGATTGGCCAGCCCAGTCACCAGACATGAACATTATTGAGCACGTCTGGGGTAAGATGGAGGAGGCGTTGAAGATAAACACAAAGACTCTTGGTGAACTCTGGGAGTCCTGCAAGAACGCTTTCCTTACTGCAGACCTTACTGTCCTAATGAGATCATTCAAAATCAAGGCATGATCATATTTTATTGTGGTCGAATAAGCGTAATCTAGGGGTCTTTGCCTTTCATATAAGACACTTCTGATACCAAATCATCAACTAGAAGTCAAGTTGTTATTTGCTGTTTTTAAAACGTGGATAGACAACGAGAATTTTGTCAGGTAGTGTACAGTATGTGGGTGTAAGCATGCATCAAGTTTATATATATATACACAAGTTTCACATATATTGTTTTAGGCATCCTATAGTGTAGGTGAATATGCTAATATGTGTTGATTTAAATCCTATGTGGTGCTGCTGGAACCTTAAACAGGTGCTCTACAAATACACTTGAATTAAATGCTGTGTGTGTGTGTGTGTGTGTGTGTGTTTTGTGCTCAGCGTGCGGATCATCGGCAGCTCGACTCTCTCTCTCTGTCAGGTCGCCAGCGGGGCGGCGGAGGCGTATTATCAGTACGGTCTGCACTGCTGGGACATCGCAGCGGCCGCTGTCATCATCCGAGAGGCTGGAGGCTGTGTGATGGACACTACAGGTTAGAAATACACACACACACACACACACACACACAGACACACACTCCCAGATTAAACTCTTTCCCTGCCATTGATGAGTTTTTATGGTAATCCATGTTTTAGGTATATTACGGTAGGGGATGTGGATATTTTGATATATAATATGCTCATATATTCCTTGCCAAAAATATTCTGAGGGCCGTCACATTTAGGTGGGAATCATCTAAAATGCTAACAATGACTGGCAACCTTTAAAAAACGCTGGCAGGGAAAGAGTTAAAGGGATAGTTCAGCTAAAAATGAGAATTAATTGTCTATTTACTCACCCTTAAGGGATTCCAAACTCTTTTTTTTTTTTTTTGTCGAACACAAAAGAAGATATTTTGAAGAATGCTGGAAACCTGTAACTATTGGCTTTTATTGTAGGAAAAACAAATACTATGGAAGTCAATGGTTACAGGTTTCCAGCATTCTTCAAAAAATCTTCTTTTTTCTTGCCTTTGAAGTCACTGTAAAAATGTACATGAAGATTTTAAAGTATAAATATGTTTATAAGTCTTAAGGATATCTATAGTCTAGTGTGCTCCAAAACAGTGACAAAATTCACATGTAGGAGATGTAAACATTCAACTCTTTAGGTTTGTATCTTCCAGCAAAATTAAGAAGCGAGTAAATTGGCATCACCTCATACTTCAGTTCCTCATCAAATCTTCTGACCAATCAAATGCTCTCGAGTGAATCCCGCCCCCTTCAAGACTCTGAAATCAGTCACTTTATAGGGGGCCTATTATGCAAAAATCACTCATATAAGGTGTTTAAACACAGTTGTGTGTCAGCAGTGTGAATATATCCAGCCTCTAAACATGAATTAATTCTGTTTTATAATCAGACTTTGATTGACATTCTCCCATTGTACGTGTCATCAGAGGGGGAAAGCCCCGCCCACTAGTCCCCATCTCTCCCTTATTAGCATTAGTCCTGTTTTTGAATCTGCCACTATGCTGACAGGCATTTGTAGCTCCGCCCTCTTCTGAATAGAGCACAATCTCATTTGAATTTAAAGCGACAGTCACCAAAATGCCACAGTTAGGATCAAAGCCTAAAATGGTCAGTTTCAGAGAGTTCTAACACATTATCTGTGTGCTATTTTGAGCTCAAACTTCACTGTACACTTATCAGAGACGCATTTTACATCTTGTAAGAAGGGGCAGAATAGGTCTTATTTGATACAGAATGCACAGAGATCAATAATGACAAGAATTTGACAACTTTCCTAACGGTTCATGCTCAGTCAAGACCAAATTAAGTTTTTTTTTTCTAAGTAAACACCCAAACGCTGATCTCTTTACATATTTTTATGTCTATGTATTTGTTTAAAGGTGCAGTATGTAAGTTTGACACCCAGTGGTTGAACTAGGTATTGCACTCCTGGTTCAAAACACACCCAAGCACAGGTTGCCAGATTGATGACCAACAGGAGCGAGCCTGACTATGTAGCCTAAAGGATGATTTAAGTTGTGTTCTATATTAAAGCACCGATAGTGATAGAA
>LR812542.1:991524-1009024 GCA_903798195.1 Danio kyathit
TCTGTGAGTGCTTTTGTTCCTTTATAAGTTTGAGATTTTGATCAGACGTTTGCAGAACATGAAGGCGGATCACAGATAGAGCAGCTGTTTCTGATCATCATTAATCACACAGTGGTTTACATGTCAGACGCTCACCTGAGCTGAAGTACACTGCTGGAAAACACTGGAGGAGCAGTGCGAATTACCTGCTGTACATCTACTGTGTGTGTGCGTGTGCGTACATGCGTGCGTTTGTTTGTGCGTTTGTATTTGTGTGTGCAAATGTGCGTGTGTTTGCGTGTATGTTTGTGCTTATTTGTGTGTGTGTGCATTTGTATATGTGTATGCATTGTGCGTGCATGCATGCATGCTTGTGTTTGTGTGTGTGTGTGTGTGTGTGTGTGTGTGCGCGCTTATGTATGTGTGTGTGTGTTCGTGCGTGTGCATACATGCTTGCGTTTGTGTGTGTGTTTGTATTTGTGTCTGTTTGCGTGTGTGCGTTTGTGCTTATCTCTGTGTGTTTGTGTGTGTGCGTGTGTGCTTATCTCTGTGTGTGTGCGTGTGTGCATTTGTGTGTCTGTTTGCGTGTGCGTTTGTGCTTATCTGTGTGTGTGTGTGTGTGTGTGTGCATTTGTATGTGTGTGTTTGTGCGTGCATGCATGCTTGTGTATGTGTGTGTGCATGCTTATGTATGTGTGTGTGTGTGTGTGTGTATGCATTTGTGTGTGTGTGTTTGCATTTGTGCATGCATGCATGCTTGTGTGTGTGTGTGTGTGTGTGTGTGTGTGTGTGTGTGTGTGTGTGTGTGTGTGTGTGTGTGTGTGTGTGTGTGTGTGTGCTCATGTACATGCACGCATGTGTTAGTGTATGTATGAATGTACGTGTGCTTGTGTGTGTGTGTGGGTGTGTATGTGTACGTGCTTGCATACATTGATGCGTGCATGTGTGTGTGTGCGCAGCCTTATGTGCGTGGGTGCTTGAGTATGTGAGTGCATGTGTGTGTGCTGTGTTTGTGCCTGTGTGTGTGTTTTTGTCTGTTTGTCTCCATCTAGTGTCTGAATAATGCTCAGGTTAGTGTATACTCCATCAGCTGTTTCAGTTTCTGTCAGCTTTGAGTTTAATTACAGAGTTAATGAACTACTACAGCTCAGATCAATGTTTTGTGTCTAATTGAGCTTTATTTGTGTCCAGTAGCTGTGTAATAAGCAGGATAAAGCACATCCAGGACGGTTGATTTCTCAGAATAGTCCCTTTAATCTTAAACAGCAGTGCTTTCCATTGGGCTGCTGATAAACCTGTCAGGCTTTATTCTGGGATAACAACCTCCTGGATGTACTTTATTGATCCCGACCTTATTCCCCAGCTCTGTGAATTACACATGATTAATAATACGAGGATCGCTCCACATTCACACAGCACATTCAGCTTGATCATCTTGTTTCTCTGCTGTTTTTAACTCAGTGTTTTACTTCTGAATGCCAGTAAATGAAGCTCAGGGAGTTTTTCTGCATGAATCAGAGCTGCTGATGATTCACTTTGCTGACATGTAAACTCAGTAAACAGACACAGAGCTGAGTAAGCAGAGCATCTGACAACAATCAACAGCAGATCTGCTTTAAGAGGCTCAGAATGACAAATAACAACAGGTAAAGTCATGGAGATGATAATAACCTTGGACAGACTGATTCATAAAAGTGATTGAAATATGGGGGACAGCACGGTGGCTCAGTGGTTAGCGCTGTCGCCTCACAGCAAGAAGCTTTAATGGTGCAGATAATTCAGCTTTACATTAGCAGTGTTTTCATCATAATGTATCATCATATTATAATGATGTCTGGAAGATCGTGTGGCACTTTTTGACTGGAGTAATGATGCTGAAAATTGTATTTATTGTAATTGAATAAAATTGCTGACAATAATGTTGAGTCATTTTTAAATAATTTAATTAATAATAAAATATTTTAAAATATTCATCATATAATTTAAATAATAGTTTAAATAATAATACTAATTATTATTAGAAATTAAAACCTATTAATTACTAATAATCTTATTACTAAAGTCAATAAAATAGTCAATTACTATTAAGTAGTTTTTAATAATTTGACAAATTATTTTAAGTAATAAAAATATATTTGAAAATATTAATCATTAAATTTAAATAATTTAATAGTTTAATAATACTAATTATTATTAGAAATTAAATATTATTAAATGATTACTATTAGTCTAATTATTGCAGTCATTAAAATATTTATAATCTTTGAATTTTAATAAAACACTTATTTAAATAGGGCAGCAAATTCAGCTTTACAATAAAAGTGTTTTCATCATATTATAATGATTTCTGGAAGATCATGTGACATTTTTTGACTGGAGTACTGATGCTGAAAATTATATCTATAGTTTTTAATTACTGACATTAATGTTGAGAAATGTTTAATAATTTAACAAATTATTTTAATAATAATAAAATATTTTAAAATAATAATCATACAATTTTAATTATTTAATTAATAGTTTAAACAATAATACTAATAATTATTAGAAATTAAAATTGCCTAATAATCTAATTACTATAGACATTAAAATATTTATAAATTTTTTACCTTTAATAAAAGCATTTATTTAAATGGTGCAGAAAATTCAGCTTTACAATAACAGTGGTTTCATCATATTATTCATCATATTATTATGATTTCTGGAAGATTGTGTGACATTTTTTTCACTGGAGTAATGATGCTGAAAATTATATTGATAGTTTTTAAAATTACTGACAATAAGTAATGTTTAATAATTTAACAAATTTTTAATTAATAATAAAATATTTGTAAATATTCATCATAATAGTTTAATTATTTAACAAATAGTTTAAATAATACAAATATTATTTTAGACATGAAAAATTGTTAAAAGATTTCTAATAATCTCATTGCTGTTGTCATTAAAATATTTATATGTTTTAACCTTTTAATAACTTTTTAATTTAAAAGATGCAGCAAATTCAGCTTTACAATAACAGTGGTTTCATCATATTGTTCATCATATTGTTATGATTTCTGGAATATCGTGTGGCATTTTTTTCACTGGAGTAATGATGCTGAAAATTATATTGATAGTTTTTAAAATTACTGACAATAAGTAATGTTTAATAATTTGACACATTTTTAAATTAATAATAAAACATTTGTAAATATTCATCATAATAGTTTATTTAACAAATAGTTTAAATTAAAATTAAAAATTGAACTAATAAAATTATTTTTAGTTTAAATTAAAATTAAAAATTAAAACATTAAAAATTGTTAAATGATTTCTAATAATCTCATTGCTATTGTCATTAAAATATTTATATTTTACCTTTTAATAACTTTTTAATTTAAATGATGCAGAAAATTCAGCTTTACACCACCACAGTGAACTACATTTTAAAAACATTTTACAAATATTTTTTTCTGTATTTTGTAGTTTTTAAAAAAACTTCTTAAATTATTTAATTGAAAATTATTAAAATATTTATGTTTTTTTAAAATATATTTAACAGTTTAAAAGGAAAAAAATAATAATTTAAAGCTTATTTTTAAAAACCACTAATTATTAAAAATGATTATTTAAATTATTTTAAAAAAATTTATTATTTTAGATATTTTTCTAAATATTACTATTTACTATATCTTTGATCACAGAAATGAAGCCTTGTTAAGCAGAACACACACACACACACACACTCGATCCCACCCTGAGATTCTTATTCTCTGTGAATAAAATGGATGAAATTCCTTCCGTACAGTGTTTCTCTCACACATGTTGAGTCTGCACACACACACACACACACACACACACACTGAGGCTCATTGAGTGTCTGAATGTCTGATCGGCTCATCGGTCTGCAAAAAAACCGAGAAACTGAGTCTGAACGGCACGGAGACGCTCAATAATAAACACATCTGCTCCGTATTTCAGCTTCCTGCGCCGGCTTCGTCTTTCTGCTGTCAACCAGTTAAAAACCAGACCGCTGCTCTTTTTAGGCCCACACAGAATCTGCTGATATTCCAGCCATCATCATTTGATCTGTTTATTTACTTATGTGTATGTGTGTAAATACTGTCAATACGTGTGAAGCTTTTACATTAAAGGGGAAACTATTGCAAAAATCACTTTTAACATTTTTTAAATTTTTATTTATTTTATTTATATTTTAATTTATTATTAGATTTATTTATTTGATCAAAAATAGAGTAGAAAAAACTAAAAATGTTATTTAATTTAAAAACAGGCTGTTTTCAATATGAATGTATTATTAAACGCCGCTTATTCCAATGACTCAAAGCAGTATTTCCAGCCTTCTCTTCAGTCTTCAGTGTCCTGATGTTGATTTTTACTAATCCTCTCTAAAAGTTAGCTAATTGTATAATGAATAAGCTTTTAGCCGCGGTTCAGAAAAGCCACGTCTGAGCCCTGATATTTAATATTTTAGTCAGATCCGCAGGGAATGAAACCAAGCCCTGATGTTGAGGAGTTTGACTGTAAAATATGCTCTCGTCAATTAATGAGGTCTGCGCTTAAATAAAAGAGACGTGTGTGTGTGTGCGCGTGAGCGCGAATGTGTGAATTGCTGTTTTTATTCCATTTAATCCTTCAATTAGGATGAAATTCCATATATTTAATATTATCAATTTTTTTACAAGCATTTACTGTTAAAGATTAGATTAAAATGTTTGTTTTATATTATTTATTGGTGTTTTATCGCAGATATTTAGCATTTTAAAATATTTTATCATAACATTTTTGTGTTTTTACAAGCTTTAGAATAGTGAGAATTTCTTCCCACTTATTTACAGGTATAACCTTTCCTAATATTCCAGATTTATTATTTAGTGATGTTTTTTTATGTTATTTATTAGTGTTTTTACCCATGTAAACCTTAAAGTAGGGTGAGTTTCTTCCAGACACATTTGACAATTGCGTGCGTGCATGTGTGTGTGTCTGTGTGTGTGTGTTATTGGTGCTTCTGTTTTAAGTATTACTATTTTTTATCTCATCTAAACCCTAAATTAGGGTGAAATTCAATATATTTAATATCATCTAATTTTTTTACAAGCACTGTACTTTTCAAAGATTAGATTCAAATTTAGTTTTAAAAGTTAATTTTATAAATTTATTTATAAAATGTATTTATAAGTTTAAAAGTTAGTTTTATATTTATTGGTGTTTATTGCAGATTTTTAGCATTTTTAAATATTTTACAATATATTTACAAGCTTTAGAATAGTGTGACTTTCTTCCACTTATTTATAACCTTCTTTATATATTATTTATTGATGTTTTTATGTTATTTATTAGTGTTTTACCTATGTAAGTCTTAAAGTAGAGTGACATTAAATTAAATTTATCTTATTTATTTATTTTTTAATTCATGATATAATCTGTCTAGAGTTGAGAATTAAATTATTCGCTTATCGCATATGGTTTGCATATGATGTCGTTTCCTCATTTTTGACCGGATAGTTTGTGGGTGTTTTTTAATATCCTTAATATCCTTGGTGTTTGATGCTGTCTGTGATATTGTCATCTTCCTTAAATACAGAAATAGGAGACAAACATCCATCCTCAAATGCCCAAAATCACAATTTTTTCTAAAAATAACATAAATAAAAAATAAAATAGCTATTGATCTGCTGCTGCTTTCAGTATGGCAATAAATGTCAAGTAAAATGAAACTCAAACTCACATTGGGAGCATTTAACACTGAATAAAGCACATAACCAGTACCTGAGGTGATCATTATGTCGTTGTTCTGCTGCAATAACATGGAAATAGAAACGGCTTCTCTTTTAACTCAAAAAGAGAAACAGATCTCTATATTAAGTTAATATTTTCTACATGATGATTTACAGTAATATATTTGTATGCACATGCATTAGATTAGTCAGTACCAAAGACAAAACTGGAACTGATCTAACAAACAAATATGAGATCAGTTCACACAAATGAGTCTGTTAGGGAAGGCGATTAAATAAAACTTTTATAAAGAAGAATAATCAAGAGGGATTATAAAAACATATATAATTTAGATGGTGGCGCAGTAGGTAGTGCTGTCGCCTCACAGCAAGAAGGTCGCTGGTTCGAGCCTCGGCTGGGTCAGTTGGCGTTTCTGTGTGGAGTTTGCATGTTCTCCCTGCGTTCGTGTTGGTTTTCTCCAGGTGCTCCGGTTTCCCCCACCGTCCAAAGACATGTGGTACAGGTGAATTGGGTAGGCTAAAATTGTTCGTAGTGTATGAGTGTGAATAAGTGTGTGTGGATGTTTCCCAGAGATGGGTTGCAGCTGGAAGGTCATCCGCTGCGTAAAACGTGCTGGATAAGTTGGTGGTTCATTCCGCTGTGGCGACCCCCGATTAATAAAGGGACTAAGCTGGAAAGAAAATGAGTGAATGAATGAATATAATTTAGATCTGAGGTGAACTATCTGCTGCTTTCATATGGCAGTAAATGTCATGTACAATGGTCTTTAAACTCACATTGGGAGAATTTAACACTGAATAAAGCACATAACCAGTTCCTGAGATGATCTTTGGCATAGTATGTTGTTGTTCTGTTGCGCGCTGAAATAAAAATAGTTTCTAAAATAGACATCTTGCGCGTGCCTGCTGCTGATGGTTAGGACAAAAGCTCCTTTTAACATGGAGAAGAGAGCTTTTATCATATATCACGGCACTGTGTTGTGTGTAGTAAGCACAGGGTGTAATCGTAAACACTTGATGTCTCCGCAGGCCACACCGGACGGCTGCTGAAAGTGCTGTGTTTGACCAGCGTGACGTTTCTGCTGCTGCACATCATCTTCCAGATCACCGTCAACAGCCTGATCGCAGGAGAGAACATTCAGCCCCGCTTCAACTGTGAGTACTGCAGATTCAGCTCTACCTGCACACAAATCTGATGGAGGATGTTTTATCTGGATAACTGCAGACATGGGGCCCTATCATACACCCGGCGCAATAAGGTGCAAGACGTGTTTGGCGTGATTTGTTGCTATTTTCAGACCAGCGCAACAGTAATTTTCACGTTTTGCACCACGTTGTTTAAATAGTAAATCCATTTGCGCCACTTTGTGGACTGATGTGTGTGCTGCTCTAGGGGGTGTGTTAAGGCGTATTGTTGGAGCGCTGCTATTCTGAGGAGCTGAAATAGACAGCACCATTGACCAACTAAAAGCTCCTCTAAAGTCCAGCAGAGCGTGTTAGTTATGCGCCTATACAGGTCCAAACGCTCACACACTGCTGAACACACACAGGATGATCAGCAACACACAAATATCTCTACAGGTGAAAACAATTAAAATGATCCAGAAATGATGATTTTCTACATCAATATAAACACCACTGCCTCCATGCCTTCTCCACCTCGGGGGGCTTCTTCAGTTTATTCATGACGATCTGCACGTGTATAATGTGATTATTATTAGCAGGATTATTGATTATCTGCAGACTTATATTTGTTTTAATGAACACAAGTGTAGATTTGTCCAGCTGTGGGGTTTTGGAGACGTCTGCATCACCACATGGGGCATAAGATCAGGACGTGTGTTTGGATATAACTCAGTTGTTTGACCACACTTCATTATTATTGTTCATTTATTCCTTTGCTGGAGATTAGAACTGAATTTAGAAATAGTTTAGACACAAATCTTTGTGCTTAACGAAGGAAATTAAATATGTGGGCTAATGGATGTGCTCAGTGGAGTGAGTTTCCACCGTATTCACAAAAGTAAAGGAGTAAAGAGTAAAGTAAAGAGAAAGTAAAGAGGCTGAATGGAGGAGGCTCGTTCTTTATCCTCGCGCTGCAGATGCTCTGTTTAACTGTTTTCTCGCTAGTGAAGCGTTCAGTTTTTACACTTACAAAGTCGCCATGTAAATAGCAAATGCACAATGGAGCGACGCAACTGACTCTTAAAGGGAATGAGAGACGAGACTCTGATTGGTTTAATACATGTTATGCTCAAAACACACCCAGAACTCATGAAGAGAATAAGCACAGAGCGGATTTCTTCATCATTACAATAGCAAAAGTGGATTCAGACACGCTCGTAATGCTTTTGCGCCCTGCGCTTTGGGCTTTGTGCCTAGATCATTAAAATGGAGCCCATAGTCTCAATATCCTCAATATCATAGTCTTTAGGTCAAGCATGATGCACTAAAGCAGTTTGAAATGATAAATAACGATAATTGGAGACTGTTAAATGTAAAATTCACTCAAAATATGTCAATTCTGTCATCGTTTCCTTAATACCTGTTTGAGTTTCCTTCTTCTGTTGAACACTGATGAACATATAGTGAAGAATGCTGGAATAAATACAGCCATTGACCTCCATAGTATTATTTATTCCTAACATGGATGTCAGTGGCTGCTGTTTCAGTCACAATATTGTTTCGTATTCAGCAAAAGAAAGATATGAATAAACTTTTAGAAGCGCTGGAGTGTGAATAAATGATGAAGAAATGTTCATTTTTGGGTGCACTGTATCTTTAAGGCCGCTGACTGACATAATTAGATCAAATGTTGTGGTTTTAGGTTGATCACTGCGCTCGGTGTGTTTGGCCGTGTTATTTACACGTCTCTGATTGGCTGCAGATTCAGGAATGCAGTCTGAAAGCGGTCTGAGCGTTTGGTTTTATTAGTGCAAATCTCAGCTCCTGCTGTGTGTGTATGTGTGAGACCTTGTATTCCTTACATTGTGGAGACCAAATGTCCCTAGAAGTCTAGTTATACCAGTATAGTTTGAGCTTGGTGTGTGTGTGCATGCATGCAAGTGTGCGTCTATTCGTGTGTATGTCTGTGTGTGTGTTTGTGTGTGAAACCTTGTATTCCCTACATTGTGGAGACCAAATGTCCCTAGAAGTATAGTTATACCAGTATAGTTTGAGATTGGTGTGTGTGTGCATGCATGCAAGTGTGCGTGTACGTCTATTCGGGTGTATGTCTGTGTGTGAGACCTTGTATTCCCTACATCGTGGAGACCAAATGTCCCCAGAAGTATAGTTATACCAGTACAGTTTGACCTTGTGGGGATAGTTTTTGGTTTGTGTGCACATGCATGCGAGTTTGCATGTATGCATGTTTGTGTGTGTGCATATTTGTTTGTCTGCAAGTGTGCATGCATGTGTTTGTGTGCGAGTGTGTGTGCATGTATGCATGCATGATTTCGTATGTCTGTTCAAGTGTGTGTGTGCATATGTGGTTCTGTGCGAGTGTATGTTTGGATGTGGGAGTGTGCGCGTGCACAAATGTTGTGTGTGTGTGTCTGCGTGCATGTGTATGTGTGTGAGTGTGTGTATGCATGTGTTTGCGTGCACAAGTATGTGTGCGCACAGATGTTTTTATGCATGTGTGTGTGTTCATGTGTGGTTCTGCGCAAGTGTGTTTGCATATGTGTGTATGTACGCGAGTGTGTGTGTGCGCGCAAATGTTTGTGTGTGTGTGTGCATGCATGCGTGTTTGTGTATTGTGTGTGTGTTCCAGTGTGTATGCGTGCATGTGTGGTTGTGTGCATCCGTGTGAGTGTGTCTGCGAGCACAAATGTTTGTATGCGTGTATGCATGTGTGCGTATTTATGTTCGTGTATGCGTATGAGTGTGTGTGTATGTGCGGCTGTGTGCGCGTGCATGAATGTTTGTGTGCATGCATGAGTGTGTGTGTGCTGGATGAAGGTGACCTGAGGTTAAACACACGGCTGGATCATGTTACCAGGACACACAGCAGCTCAGAGTGTAATTCAGCTCTACACACACACACACACACACACACACACACACACACACACAGACACACACACACACACCAGCAGCCAAACCACAACATCTGTGTTCAAGATGGAGACAGAACTGAGAGTGCATCAACAGCAGCTACACACACACACACACACACACACACACACACACACACACACACACACACACACACACACACTCAGCATGCAGTTTAGACATTCATAGCAGACCACAAAAACTACATGCAAACTTCTAAAAAATTCTTTCATAGTGCAGATTTCTGAAAACAATACAGCTGTGCTCAAACCCCAGAAGTGTGATTCAAAATCCAATCAATCAATCAATCAATCAATCAATCAATCAATCAATCAATCAATCAATCAATCAATCAATCAATCAATCAATCAATCAATCAATAAACCAACCAACCAAACAAACTAACTAACTCATTAACCAATCAACCAACCAAACTAATCAATCAACCAACCAATCAATCAATCAATAAACCAACCAACCAAACAAGCTAACTCATTAACCACTCAACCAACCAAACTAATCAATCAATCAATCAATCAATAAACCAACCAAACAAGCTAACTAATTAACCAATCAACCAACCAAACTAATCAATCAACCAATCAATCAATAAACCAACCAACAACCTAACTAATTAACCAATCAACCAATCAAACGACCAAACTAATCAATCAATCAACGAATGAATCAATCAATAAACCAACCAAACAGCCTAACTAATTAACCAATCAACCAATCAATCAATAAACCAACAAACTAAACAACCTAACTAATTAACTAATCAACCAACCAAATTAATCAATCAACCAACCAATTAATCAATCAATCAATAAACCAACCAAACAACCAACCTAACTAATTAAATCAACAAACCAATCAATCAACAAACAAATTCATCAATCAATTAATCAACCAACCAACCATTCAAACAAACTAACTAAACCAATCAAACTAATTAACTAACAAATCAATCAGTCAATTAACCAATCAATCAATCAACAAACTAACCAATCAATCAATCAGCCAACCAATAAATCATCCAAACAAACTAACCAATTAACAAACTAACCGATCAATCAGCCAATCAACCAATCAATCATCCAAACAAACTAATTAACCAACCAACAAACTAATTAATCAATCAATCAGTCAATCAATCAACCAACTAAATCATTAACTAATCAGTCAATCAAAATTAGTCAATGAACCAACCATCTAAACAAACTTTTACTAATCATATACACATAATTATAAGGTGACGATTCTTACTATTTGATTATTTCTATGATTAAATAATTTTTAATTTGAACAAGAATACTGATCTACATTTTATTTCGAGTTCTTGACCAATTGAGCGTTTGTTTGATATGCGTTTATTTGACCGTGGCATCAGCTAAACTCCAGCACTTGACATTAGAAGCATTATTTCAGAAATGAATCTCGCCGACGCTCATTGAGCAGATGCTTTTATTCAGACGTTTTCCATCCAGCCTCAGAGTTTGACAGTTTCATCTGGGAACAGACCTCAAAACTGTTTCATATCAGGCAGATATGAAGCCAGAGCTCGCCCTGAGGCAATGAAACTGCGTCTGAGAGGAATCTAGATTACACTGAGTGTTTTCTGTAATGAGAAGCAGGTACAGTCAATCTTACATGACGGATTCTGATGTCAAACACTGATGATTATTGGCATTGTTATAAATAAACATCAGTCTGTTTGATGCATGGCTTACTGTTAAGGCTAACTGTTTAATATATGTTTCAGCATTTCTGACATGATCATTGTTGTTTTAAGTTCAGTGTTATTTTCCTATTCTAGTTTGATGTTGTCTCATGTTAAAGACATAACCGGAGGCCAAAAACATCTTAAGGCAGTCATTCTCTACTACTGTAGTTTCACCAGCAGACCCACATTTTTCAGGCATATTAAGCATATTTTGTGTAGTTTAATTAAATTAAATTTTTTAATTTAGTGCAGTTTATTTTTATATTTAATGTTTGTTTTATTTTACTTTTAAATTTAATTAAATTGTATATTTTAGTTTAATTTAATCTAATAAAATTTAATTTAATTTAATATATTTATTACGCTCTGGTTTCCCCCACAGTCCAAACACATGCGCTATAGGTGAATTGTGTAGGCTAAATTGTCCGTAGTGTATGTGTGTGAATGAGAGTGTATGGGTGTTTCCCAGTGATGGGTTGCAGCTGGAAAGGCATTCGCTGCGTAAAACATATGCTGGATAAGTTGGCGGTTCATTCCACTGTGGCGACCCCTGAATAATAAAGGGGCTAAGCTGAAAAGAAAATGAATGAATATATTTATTCAAATTTTTTATGTGTATGTGCGCGTCTGTGTGTGAGTTTGCGTGTCTGTGTGTGAGTTAGCGTTTGTGTTTGTGTGTGTGTGGGCGTGTTTGTGTGGGTATATGTTTTGTTTGTGCACGCACATCTGTGTGTTTGTTCGTTCGTGTGATCGAGCGTGTGTATGTGCTTGTACGTATGTGTGTGTGTGTGTGTGTGTGTGTGTGTGTGTGTGTGTGCATGTTGTACATATGTGTTTGCATGTGTCTGTGTGTGTGCATATGTATGTGTGTGTGGGAGTGTTTGAGTGGGTATGTGAATGTGTGTCCGTGTGTGCATTTGTGTGAGCGTGTGTGTGTGTGTGTGCACTCATGCATGTTGTACATATGTGTTTGCATGTGTCTGCTTGCATGTGTGTGTGTGTGCATGTGCATATATATGCGTGTGTGGGAGTGTTTGTGTGAGTATGTGTTTGTCTGTGCGCGCATCTGTGTGTGTGTGCATTCTTGCGAGTGTTTGTGTGCATGTGTGTTTGCATACGTGTTGTTTTGTGTGCGTGCGTGTGATTGCTTGTGTGTGTATACATTTGTGTGTGTGTGTGTGTGTGTGTACAGGTGTTTGTGCATATGTGTTTGCATGTGTCTCTGAGTCTTTGTGTGTGTGCGCATGCATGTGTGTATGTGTGCATGTGTCTGGGTGTTTGTGTGTGTGCGTGTGTGTGTATGCGAGTATGTTTTTGTGCATGTGTGTGTGCGCATATATGTGTTTGTGTATCTGTGTGTGTTTGTGTGCATATGTCTTTGTGTGTCTGTATGTATGCATGTCATATGTGTGTGTGTGTGTGTGTGTGTGTGTGTGTGTGTGTGTGTGTGTGTGTGTGTGTGTCTCCAGTGTCCTCCTGTGTGATTGTCTTCAGTGTGTATTGTTCATTAGAGTACAGCTCTTCCTGCATCTGGGCTTCATAATGTGTAAGAGCAGATCCAGAGTCAGCGGCTGCGTCTCGATGTGTTTCCGCTTGTCGTCTGCTGAAAGGAAACACATCTGGAAACACCTGGAGTTCATATTGAGATCATCAGATGAAAACAATTGAGGAGATTTACTCTGATTCATGACTCAGATTCTGCAGAACAGCTCAATGTCAGCCGAGTTTCAGGAGGTTTTAAACACCTTAACAAATAAACATTTTACAAAACTTATAAAATATCAAACCAAGGATGTATTACATAAAAAGCATACTTTATTATTATTATTATTATTTATTTATTTATTTATTTTATTATACTGTTTTATTGTGATTATTGTGGTTATTATTAGTATAACTATTATTATGATTATGATTATGATTATTATTAATGTTATTATAATTATATAATATTGTTATTATATTATAATTCATATAATAATAATAATAATAATAATAATAATAATAATAATAATAATAATAATAATAATAATAAAATTGATGCTATTATTTTTATTATTAATGTTGTTTTTTTATTATTCATTCATTCATTCATTTTCTTTTCAGCTTAGTCTCTTTATTAATTTGGGGTCACCACAGCGGAATGACCCACCAACTTATCCAGCACATGTTTTATGCAGTGGATGCCCTTCCAGCTGCAACCCATCACTGGGAAACACCCATACACACTCATTCACACACATACACTATGGACAATTTTAGCTTACCCAATTCGCCTGTACCGCATATCTGGACTTGTGGGGGAAACCGGAGCACCCGGAGGAAACCCACATGAACACAGGAAGAATTATTATTATTATTATTATTATTATTATTATTATTATTATTATTATTATTATTGTTATTATTATTATTATTATTATTATTATTGTTATTATTATTGTTAATGTTATTCTAATTATTATTGTTATTTTATTATTATTATTATTGTTGTTGTTGTTGTTGTTATTATTGTTGTTATTATTATTATTATCATTATCATTATTGTTATTAGGGTTATTCTAAATATTATTGTTATTTTATTAGTATTATTTATTATTATTATTATTATTATTATTATTATTATTATTAATGTTATTATAATTATATAATTGTTATTGTTATTATATTATTATTATTTATTAATAATATAATAATAATATTATTATTAATAATAAAATGGATGCTATGATTATTATTACTATTATTATTATTATTATTATAAATATTATAGTAATTATTATTGCTATTTTATTATTAATATTAATTATAATAATGATGATGCTATTGCTATTTTATTATTATTATTATTATTATTATGTCGTTATAGTAATTATAATTATGATTATATTATTATTAATAATAATAATAATAATAATAATAATAATAATATTGATGCTATTATTAGTAGTATTATTATTAATGTTATTATTATTTTATTATTATTAATATTGTTATTATTATATAATAATATAGAGTAATTTTATTAAATGTACTCGAAAGTTCAGAAAACCAGAAAGACAAAAATAAAAAAATAAAAATAAAACCTGTCAAATGATTTCTGTATAACATTGATTAAATTTGCTTTAAAAATGGTATATTATTAGTAACATAGAGCCAGTGATGACTTACAGTACATTATTGTCGTTTTTATATATTTACATATATTAATATATTAAAAATATATATTTTGAGTTTTTTTTTTGTCATCCATTTTGGGAGATTAAATGGATTAAACCTTTGTTTTGTTTTTTTATTTCATGGTTTTATATTATATTATATTATATTACACAGAGATATTCATATATGTCAATGTGGCTCCAGCATCAACATATCTTGATTTAAAGGGCCAGTCCACCCCGAAAAAGGTCAATTCTATCATCATTTCTGCATCTTTGACTTTTTTAAAACCTGTTGCTGGAATAAATTCAGCCACTGACTTTCATAGTATTTTTATTTCCTACTTTGGATGTCAATGGCTGCTGTTTGTCCAACATTCTTCAGAATATCTTCATTAGTTTTAACAGAAGAAAGAAACTCATACTGTAGTGAATAAATGTAGATTTTTGCGTGAACTGTCCCTTTAAGACAGTAGAATGAAGCTCTTTTCTTTATCGCCGGTCGGCGTCTCATTACTGGCGTGTTTACAGAGCGTTTCTGTGCGATGCGGTAAAGCGGAGCGAAGCCAAAAATGACATCTCTCTGCTCATAAACGTGCGTCAGTAAAGAGAAACAAGAGTCTCTCTGTGGAGCTGAACTGCAGATAAAGCTCTCAATCTGCAGATCTGAGGCTTTGCACGCTCACTCTCTCACATGGGCTCAGATTGGGGCTCAGAGAGCAGAGGAGGAAGCTGAGTTATGCAGAAATGTGAAATTAAACAGCAGAGAGAAGTGTGTAAGTGTGTGCGTGTGTATTTGTGTATATATGTGAGTGTGTGTGTGTAACGGAGGCCAGCTAGTAAGTGCTGTGCAGGTAAACCTCACTCCTCTGACCTCTAAAGGTGCTCTAGCAACAGACGCTAGAGGCCATGGTCTTTAGCCTCCCATGCGGAAGGTCGCCGGTTCGATACCAGCTCCGAGCGGGTTGGGTGGCGTAGGACCTGCGGGGTTACATGTGTGTACGTGTATATATGTGTGTGTGTGTGTGTGTGTGTGTGTGTGTGTGTGTGTGTGTGTGTGTACAGTATATGTATATGAAGAGTTCAGATGCAAAAGCGGCTATTTCTGCCAGAAATGAGCTAATGGCATTGAGTGAATGCTTTAGGCATGTAGTACACCATCAACAAATATTTTTGCTTCTAATCATCCAAATCCCAGCGTCAGCGCATTCAGAAATAACAGTTTGTTTGCAAAAGCCGCTAAACGCCACTTGCCTTTGACAGCAAAAACCGCTATATTCTGAGAACCAATCAGAAGGTGTGAATCGAATCACATGTTTTCAATAGCAGTGCGATGAGTCTGATTTACTATACATTAAACGGCAACTCCATTTCACGAAAGACAGAGTTAAGATGCTGTTCTTTTATCCCACGTGGATGCTGTGAGGATAAACACGAGACGAAAAAGAGACCAAGACCTTGGTGTATGGTGAGAATGAATGAAGAATGACCGCTTCTAAAATTGTCTGAAAGTCATCTCCTTTTGCCCATTAGGCCTACCTTGTGCTTTATTTGCTAATTTAAGCTATTTTATAAAAGATAAATATCATATATAAAGCGATACATTATTTATATTACTTCATAATATCTATACATCTGATAAGCTTTTTATATTAATGGCCAATGCACAGATATTGATGTTTCACAATGTACACTACATTATTTGAATCTACCAAGCTTGGCTTACAAAGTTTACATTGCTCTACTTACAGTAAATCTAAATCCCAAACATCAGAACTGACAACAGATTGTTGAGATTTAATCAATGTCAGTTTTGATGTTATTGATTAATGCACTTAATGACAGATTTGATTCATTCATTTTCCTTCTGCTTTTTCCCTGGTTTATCACAGCGGAATGAAGCGCCACTTACTTGACTGATGTATTTTTAATTCCAGGTGGTGTGTGTAATGTGTTTTATGTTTGGTAAAATAGTTTCTAATTGCATCTTTAGTGATTTTTCAGCTAATGACATTTTTTTGTCCCAATAGTTGGATTTAGAGGTTTTTGCATAAAAAGCAGAAGTGGATTTATCTGGTTTTGACGCAAAAGAAGATTTACCTTGTTAAAAACCAAAGAATTGGCTAAAGTGACATTTATGCAGAAAAGTTATTTTATTTACCAGCTAATAACCTTATCATTAACTATAAAATGAAACTCCTGAACCTATTCAGAGGAGCCTGATAGACAATTCATTCACAAGAAGAGAGGTCTGATGAAATTAGAGGGTTTTGCATCTGAACTCTTCATATATATATATATATATATATATATATATATATACACACTGTGTGTGTGTGTGTGTGTGTGTGTGTGTGTGTGTGTGTGTGTGTGTGTGTGTGTGTGTGTGTGTGGTTGTGTATATACAGTTAAAGTCAGAATTATTCGCCCCCCTTTGATTTTTTTTTCTTTTTAAAATATTTGCCAAATGATGTTTAACAGAGCAAGGAAATTTTTACAGTATGTCTGATAATATTTTTTCTTCTGGAAAAAGTCTTATTTGTGTTATTTCAGCTACAATAAAAGCAGTTTTTAATTTTAAGGTCAATATTATTAGCCCCTTTAAGCTATCTTTTTTTTCTCGATAGTCTACAGAACAAACCGTCATTATACAATAACTTGCCTAATTACTCTAACCTGCCTAGTTACCCTAATTAATCTAGTTAAGCCTTTAAATGTCACTTTAAGCTGTATAGAAGTGTCTTAAAGAATATCTAGTCTAATATTATTTACTGTCATCATGACAAAGAGAAAATAAATCCGTTATTAGAGATGAGTTATTAAACTATTATGATTAG
>LR812542.1:1011524-1056524 GCA_903798195.1 Danio kyathit
GTGTGTTTGGATATGTGTGTGCTTGTTTTGGTGAAATTGTGTGTGTGTGTGTGTGTGTGTGTGTGTGTGTGTGTGTGTGTGTGTGTGTGTGTGTGTGTGTGTGTGTGTGTGTGTGTGTGTGTGTGCGCGCGCGCGTGTGTTTGTGTGTCTGTGTGTGGTTTTGTTTGTGTGTTTGTTTGCGTGTGTTTGTGTGTGCATGTGTGTGTTTGTGTGTGTGTGTGTGTGTGTGTCTTTTTGTGTGTGTGTTTCTCTGTGCATGTTTGTTTATGCTTGTGTCTGTGTGTGAGTGTGTGTTTCTGTGTGTGCGTTTCTGTATGTGTTTGTTTGCGTGAGTTTGTGTGTGTGCGTGTGTTTTTTTGTGTGCATGTGTGTGTTTTGTGTGATTTTGTGTGTACTTGTTTTTCTGAGTTTTTGTGCGTGTTTGTGCATGTTTGTTTGTGATTGCGTGTGTGTGTGTGTGTGTGTGTGTGTGTGTGTGAGTGAGTGTGTGTATGTATGTGTTTTTTTTGTGTGTGTGTGTGTGTGTGTCTTTTGTTTGTGTGTGTGTATTTGTGTTTTTTGTGTTTGTTCATGTGTGTTTGTGTATGAGCTTGTGTGTATGTGTATGTTTGTTTGCGTGACTTTGTGTGCGTGTTTTCGTGTGTGTGTGTGCGTGTGTATGTGTGTATGTATGTGTTTTTGTTTGTGCTTGTGTGTGTGTGTGTTTTGTTTGTGTGTATGTATGTTTTTGTTTGTGCTTGTGTGTGCGTTTTTGTGTGTGTGTGTGTGTGTGTGTGTGTGTGTGTACAGTGTATGTTGATTGTGCTTGTGTGTGTGTGTGTGTGTATGTATGTATGTGTTTTTGTTTATGCTTGTGTGTGTGTGTGTGTATGTATGTATGTGTTTTTGTTTATGCTTGTGTGTGTGTATGTATGTATGTGTTTTTGTTTATGCTTGTGTGTGTGTGTGTCTGTCTGTTTGTGTGTGTGTATGTGCATAATCTTTACAAACTGTCTCTTTAATATCGCGTCCTGTAATGCTGTACACTCCACACACTCATTACATCACTAATAATCCATCAATGCTCAGCCGTTTTCTCCAGTCTCAGAGGATCAGCTGAGCGCTGCAGTGTGTTTGTGTTGGCAGAAATACAGCGGTGTGTCTTTAGAATGCTGGAGAATAGCTGGAAGTGTCCATATAAACACACACATGTCTAATGTAGAGCATTCTAGGAGTCACCGGACCAACACACACTGTGCTTTTAATATTCCCATTATATCTGACAATGCGGCACGGTGGCTCAGTGGTTAGCACTGTGGCCTCACAGCAAGATGGTTGCTGGTTCGAGTCCCTGCTGGGTCAGTTGGTGTTTCTGTGTGGAGTTTGCATGTTCTCCCCGTGTTCGCGTGGGTTTCCTCCTGGTGCTCCGGTTTACCCCACAGTCCAAACACATGCGCTATAGGGGAACTGATGAACTAAATTGGCTGTAGTGTATGAGTGTGAATGTGAGAGTGTATGGGTGTTTCCCAGTACTGGGTTGCGGCTGGAAGGGCATCCGCTGTGTAAAACATATGCTAGAATAGTTGGCGGTTCATTCCTCTGTGGTGACCCCTCATTAATAAGGGACTCAGCCGAAGGAAAATTAATGATTGATGTGAGTGTCTGCAGCTGTATCCCTTCTAGACTTTTCATTCTTCCTCTGTTTTTGCAGGTTCGTCTTGGGAAAGATCGATACGACAGATCGGCTTTGAAAGGTAAGAGATGTTATTTTGTGTGTGTGTGTGTGTGTGTGTGTGTGTGTGTGTGTGTGTGTGCTGTTTGCTTTGGAGGCTGTGATGAGCGCGGTGGTCAGTTGGAGGAGTGGATCCATCATTAATGCTGAATAACAACATAATCAAAAACAATAGGTCCATTGGTCTCGTATTATATGACAGATTAATGAAAGATATGGGGTAATATTATTATTTTTAGATGTATATATAAAAGAGAAAAGCAATATAATGGTATTGTGTCATCCAATAAAGTATGTTTTTATAATTTATACTTGCATAAATACATATATTTCAAAGAATGTGCTTGGATTGGACTTTTATGGTGGCTTGAAAAAGTCTAGACTGAAGGATTCGTATTCCTGTGTGGTTGCTAGGTTATTCTGTGTGGTTGCTAGGGGGTACTTGGGTGTTTTGTGTGGCTGCCATGTTATTTTTTTGTATATACTAGGGTGTTGCTGGGTGCTCTGGTTTCCCCCCACAGTTCAAAGACATGCAGTACAGGTGAATTGAATAAGCTAAATTGGCCGTAGTGTATACGTGTGAATGCAAGTGTGTATGGGTGTTTCCCAGTGATGGGTTGCAGCTGGAAGGGCATCCGCTGCGTAAAACATATGCTGTTCTGTGTAAAACATGGTGTTCTGTGTGGTTTGCTATGTTATTTTTTTGTGGTTACTAGGGTGTTCCTAGGCAGGTGCTAGGGTGTTATGTGTGGTTGCTATACTATTTTGTGTGGTTACTAGGCTGTTGCTAGGCAGGTACAAATTTGTTCTTCACTCAGTAGTGATTGATCTGTGTGGCGATTCTACAGTTGCTATGGAAACACAACAACTATAGTGATTGATCTGTTGTGGTGATTTTACAGTTGCTATGGAAACAAAACAGCAATGGTAATTGATCTGTTGTGGTGATGCTACAGTTTCTGTGGTAACACAACAACTATAGTAATTGATCTGTTGTGTTGATTCTACAGTTGCTATGGTAACAACTATAGTGATTGATCTGTTGTGGTGTTTCTACAGTTGCTATGGAAACATAACTATAGTAATTGATCTGTTGTGGTGATTCTACAGTTGCTAAGGTAACACAATGACTATAGTAATTGATCTGTTGTGGTGATTCTACAGTTGCCATGGTAACAACTATAGTGATTGATCTGTTGTGGTGATTCTACAGTTGCTATGGTAACACAACGACTATAGAAATTAATCTGCAATGGTGATTCTACAGTTGCTGTGGTAACAACTATAGTAATTTATCTGTTGTGGTGATTCTACAGTTTCTATGGTAACACAACAACTATAGTGTTTGATCTGTTGTGATGATTCTACAGTTGCTATGGTAACACAACACCTATAGTAATTGATCTGTTGTGGTGATTCTACAGTTGCTATGGTAACACAACAACTATAGTGTTTGATCTGTTGTGATGATTCTACAGTTGCTATGGTAACACAACACCTATAGTAATTGATCTGTTGTGGTGATTCTACAGTTGCTATGGTAACACAACACCTATAGTAATTGATCTGTTGTGATGATTCTACAGTTGCTATGGTAACACAACACCTATAGTAACTGATCTGTTGTGGTGATTCTACAGTTGCTATGGAAACACAACAACCACAGTAATATTAACAAATGAGCCAATACTGTAGTTTATAAATTGCACTACAATACACCAGTTTACTGTAGTAAAAACTAAAGTATACTACAGTATTTATCACAGTTTATCACTATAGTTAACACTACAGTATGCTGGAGAATTCATTAATAAAGAGTATATACTGTAATACCATAATATATACAGTGTAATACAGAAGTATACTATAGTATTTCTTCATGTGGGTTATCTTTAATTAGTATTTAAATTTACTTTTAGGATTTAAAGTCTCCTTCTCTTTCACAAATAACCCGCCGTCATCATAAACACTCACTTGTAGTCTCTTTAAGCTGGATCTGAGCTGTTTGATCTTATACAATGTTAAAGTTCAAAGGCGAGCTGGTTTCCTGTATAAAAGTAGCTCACGATCACACCCATAGACACATTATTATATCATGCACAGAGACTCATTGACTGCTTGGCACCGGCCTAAATCTGATTCCCTTATTAAGAGCCCGTGGGTGGCGTAGCTCTTCTTTTCAGCTTTCTAATCCTATTTGTTTACATGATTCATCTTTGCTGTAAGCGGCCACTGTCTCTGAGTCTCCTTCTCTGGTCATGATGGCGTCTCCTGCTAAAACAGTGGCGTTCTGGGAAGCAGGTGACTGACGCTGACCTAGTGGACAAACTACAAACAACTAGTGTGTGAAATAGGCCTGCACAGTATATCATTTCAGGATCGATATCGCAATGTGCACGTTCACAATAGTCACATCGCAAGATATGCAATGTTGAGTCTGAATTGGCTTCGCAGTTGGTAGCACAATTGCCTCACAGCAAGAAGGTCGCTGGTTCGAGCCTCGGCTGGGTCAGTTGATGATTCTGTGTGGAGTTTGCATGTTCTCCCTGTGTTCACGTGGGTTTCCTCCGGGTGCTCCGGTTTCCCCCACAGTCCAAACACATGTGGTATAGGGTTAGGATGTTTTCCAGTGATGGGTTGCAGCTGGAAGGGCATCCGCTGCATAAAACATATGCTGGATAAGTTGGCAGTTCATTACCCCAGATTAATAAAGGCACTAAGCCGAAAAGAAAATGAATGAATGAATGAATGAATTATTATTATTATTATTATTATTATTATTATATTGTTTTATGTTGTTTATGTGTCAGTTTGTAACTGTCAAATCATGCAAAAAGAAAATAATATTATTTATATTTTATCAGGAAGAAAACCCATGATATATTTTACTTTATAAATCAAGGAAAATAGTTCATTATTATTTATTTTTGCACAATAATTTTGGGAAATTTTGGGAAAAAAGTGGGAAAATGTTTTATAATTCTGTATTAAGGGTAAATACATTGAATAAAATTATTATTATTATTAATATTATTATTATATCATTTTATGTTATTTTATTTTGTTTATGTGGTAGTTTGTACCTTTGTCAAATTATGCAAACACTAAGAAAATGTTAATAAAATTTTATCAAGCAGAAACCCATAATATATTATATAAATCAAGGTAATTATTTCATTAATAGTTATTTTTACACAGTAATTTTGTCAAATTATGTAAAAAGTGAAATTATATAATTCTGTATTTAGGGTTATTACATTGAATTTATTATTATATTTATTATTATTATTATTACTATTATTATTATTACTACTATTATTATTATTTTATGTTGTTTATGTGTCAGTTTGTAATTTAAGTAATGTTATGTAAAGTAAGAAAATATTATTTAATTGTCTAAGTTTTGTGTATTTTGTTTATCAAAAGGGCTATGGCTGCAATAGCGTGATGATTTAATTAATTTTTTTTCTATTTAATTGCATCCAGGGTAAATAAAATGCTAGCTGTAAAATTAACTGTAGTGAAACAAATGAAAGTTTCATTACTGTCATTACCGTAACATAGCAATATTAAACACAATACAAAACTGGAGGAAATAACATTGCATGAACTGTCCAGACAAATAAAATAAAATAAAATAAAATGAAATTACATGGAATAAAATATAATAAAATGAAATTACCCAGAACAAAATAAAATGAAATTACATGGAATAAAATAAAATGAAATTACATGGAATAAAATAAATAAAATAAAAAATAAAATAAAATAAAATAAAATAAAATAAAATAAAATAAAATAAAATAAAATAAAATAAAATAAAATAAAATAAAATGAAATAAAATGAAATAAAATGAAATAAAATGAAATTACATGAAATAAAATAAAATAAATAAAAAATTTAATTAAATTAAATTACATGAAATAAAATAAAATAAAATAAAATGAAATTACATGGAATAAAATATAATAAAATAAAATTACCCAGAACAAAATAAAATGAAATTACATGGAATAAAATAAAATGAAATTACATGGAATAAAATAAAATGAAATTACATGGAATAAAATAAATAAAATAAAATAAAATAAAATAAAATATAAAATAAAATGAAATTACATGAAATAAAATAAAATAAATAAAAAATTTAATTAAATTAAATTACATGAAATAAAATAAAATAAAATGAAATTACATGGAATAAAATAAAATAAAATGAAATTACATGGAATAAAATAAAATAAAATGAAATTACATGGAATACAATAAAATAAATAAAATTAAATTAATAAAATATAAAATTAAATTAAATTAAATTACATAAAATAAAATAAAATAAATAAAAAATAAAATAAAATAAAATTACATGGAATAAAATAAAATAAAATGAAATTACATGGAATAAAATAAAATAAAATAAAATGAAATTACATGGAATAAATTAAAATGAAATTACATTAAATAAAATAAAATAAATTAAAAATAAAAATAAATTAAATAAAATTAAATAAAATTACATGGAATAAAATAAAATGAAAGTACATTGAATAAAAGAAAAGAAAAGAAAAGAAATTTAAATAAAATAAAAATAAATTAATTAACAGCATTATTATATGATGCATGCATATAAAATGTTGCACTTTGTCAGACATATGTAATAAAACTAAAACATTTTTTAAAGGCTGTTCAGTGTATATATAGGATCTCATGGCCTATATCTGAAGAAACATTTGTCCATTCATGCTAATGTGTGGTAACTTGGCAGACTCTTTCAGCATTAGCATTGCACTGGCCCAGTTGGCGGCGAGCAGGAGACTGGAGCCAGATCATCAGAGTCTCTTCACTGCAGCTGGCAGTGCTTAACACACGCGTGTTAGTCATGATCTGTATGATGTTAGTGACAGACATCTGTAATTTACCTGCCTGTGGAGGAAGAGCAGTGTCTGGAAGTCTAGCTCAAACCATATGTGTTATGATGAAGTGCCCGGAGCCAGATTACATAATAATGCCTTATGCAGCTGCTGGGATGTCTGCAGTTAGATAACGCCAATGCACAACACTGCAGACTTTTAATTTGCTACAGGAAAAGTCATGTTTCGCATAGCAACATGCTTAAAACACTCGGAAAGCCTTAGCAACAGCATACTAAAACCCTGGCAACAATCTACAACACTACCAACTGTGCAGAAATGTAAAGTACACTCTAAAATCGTAGTACCTGCATGGTATCACTCTTATACAATGCTCTAAAAATTGTCTAATAAAACGTTAAAACGCTCTAAACACCCTATCAACTGCATAGCAACACCCTGGCAACCATCTAAAACACCACTACTGTGCTACAACATAGAAGAAATACTCTGAACACCATAACACTGACATGTTGCTAGGGTGTTCAGAGTATTTCTTCTATCTTCTATGGTTGCTAGGGTGTTGCTATGTGGTTACTAAGGTATTCATAGTGTTTTAATACATTAAACATGGGTAAATGTTCTGAACACATTGGTAACAACATAGCAACACCCTAGTAACCATCTACAACGCTACCAACAGCACAACAATGTAGTAAAACTCTGAACACCCTAACAACTGCATAGCAACACTACAGCAGCCATGTACAGCATTCTATAAGTTATATAGCAATCTTATCAACACCCTAGCAACCATGTAAAACTCTACCAACACCACATCAATCTTCTAAAACTCTGAAAACGCTAACAACACCCTAGCGACCATGTACAAAATTCTAACAACTACATATCAATATGTTAAATCTATAAGAACACCATAATAACCACTTATCAACACCATAGCAACCATCCAAAACTTTACCAACACCACAACAATATTCTAAAACTATGAACACCTTAACAACTGCATAGCAGCACCCTAGCAACCATGTACAACATTCTAACAATTATATATCAATATGCTAAAACTCTAAGAACACCATTGTAACCGCTTATCAACACCCTAGCAACAATGTAAAACTCTACCAACACCACATCAATCTTCTAAAACTCTGAAAACGCTAACAACACCCTAGCGACCATGTACAAAATTCTAACAATTATATATCAATATGTTGAATCTATAAGAACACCATAATAACTACTTATCAACACCATAGCAACCATCCAAAACTTTACCAACACCACAACAATATTCTAAAACTATGAACACCCTAACAACTGCATAGCAGCACCCTAGCAACCATGTACAACATTCTAACAATTATATATCAATATGCTAAAACTCTAAGAACACCATTGTAACCGCTTATCAACACCCTAGCAACAATGTAAAACTTTACTAACATCACAACAATATTCTAAAACTCTGAACACCCTAACAACTGCATAGCAACACCCTATCAACCATAAATAACATTCTCACCACAACAATATTCTAAAACTCTGAACACCCCAACAACTTAGCAACACCCTAGCAACCATGTACAACATTAGAACAATTTAATATCAATATGATTAAACTCTAATAACACCATAGTGACCGCTTATCAACACCCTAGCAACCATGTAAAACTCTACCAACATCACAACAATATTCTAAAACTCAGAAAACCCTAACAACTGCATAGCAACACCCTAGCAACCATGTACAACATTCTAACAATTAAATATCAATATGTTAAAACTCTAAGAACACCATAGCAACCGCTAATCAACACCCTAGCAACCATGTAAAACTCTACCAACACCACGATATTCTAAAACTATGAATACCCTAACAACTGCATAGCAACACCCTAGCAATCATGTACAACATTCTAACAATTAAATATCAATATGTTAATACTCTAAGAACACCATAGCAACCGCTAATCAACACCCTAGCAACCATGTAAAACTCTACCAACACCACAACAATATTCTAAAACTCTGAACATCCTAACAACTGCATAGCAACACCCTAGCAACCATGTAAAACTCTACCAACACCACAACAATATTCTAAAACTCTGAACATCCTAACAACTGCATAGCAACACCCTAGCAACCATGTACAACATTCTATAAATTTTATTGCAATATGTAAAAACTCTAAGAATACCATAGCAACCGCTTATCAACACCCTAGCAACCATGTAAAACTCTACCAACACTCCAATATTCTAAAACTCTGAACACCCTAACAACTGCATAGCAACACACTAGCAACCATGTAGAACATTCTAACAATTAAATATCAATATGCTAAAACTCTAAGAACACCATAGCAACCGCTTATCAACACCCTAGCAACCATGTAAAGCTTTACCAACACCACAACAATATTCTAAAACTCCGAAAACCCTAACAACTGCATAGCAACACCCTAGTAACCATGTACAACATTCTATAAATTTTATTGCAATATGTAAAAACTCTAAGAATACCATAGCAACCGCTTATCAACACCATAGCAACCATGTAAAACTCTACCAACACTCCAATATTCTAAAACTCTGAACACCCTAACAACTGCATATCAACACCCTAGCAACCATGTACAACATTCTAACAATTAAATATCAGTATGCTAAAACTCTAAGAACACCATAGCAACCGCTTATCAACACCCTAGCAACCATGTAAAGCTTTACCAACACCACAACAATATTCTAAAACTCCGAAAACCCTAAAAACTGAATAGCAACACCCTAGCAACCATGTACAACATTCTATAAATTTTATTGCAATATGTAAAAACTCTAAGAATACCATAGCAACCGCTTATCAACACCCTAGCAACCATGTAAATCTCTACCAACACTCCAATATTCTAAAACTCTGAACACCCTAACAACTGCATATCAACACCCTAGCAACCATGTACAACATTCTAACAATTAAATATCAGTATGCTAAAACTCTAAGAACACCATAGCAACCGCTTATCAACACCCTAGCAACCATGTAAAGCTTTACCAACACCACAACAATATTCTAAAACTCCGAAAACCCTAACAACTGAATAGCAACACCCTAGCAACCATGTACAACATCCTATAAATTTTATTGCAATATGTAAAAACTCTAAGAATACCATAGCAACCGCTTATCAACACCCTAGCAACCATGTACAACTCTACCAACACTCCAATATTCTAAAACTCTGAACACCCTAACAACTGCATATCAACACCCTAGCAACCATGTACAACATTCTAACAATTAAATATCAATATGCTAAAACTCTAAGAACACCATAGCAACCGCTTATCAACACCCTAGCAACCATGTAAAGCTTTACCAACACCAAAACAATTTTCTAAAACTCCGAAAACCCTAACAACTGCATAGCAACACCCTAGCAACCATGTACAACATTCTATAAATTTTATTGCAATATGTAAAAACTCTAAGAATACCATAGCAACCGCTTATCAACACCCTAGCAACCATGTAAATCTCTACCAACACTCCAATATTCTAAAACTCTGAACACCCTAACAACTGCATATCAACACCCTAGCAACCATGTACAACATTCTAACAATTAAATATCAGTATGCTAAAACTCTAAGAACACCATAGCAACCGCTTATCAACACCCTAGCAACCATGTAAAGCTTTACCAACACCACAACAATATTCTAAAACTCCGAAAACCCTAACAACTGAATAGCAACACCCTAGCAACCATGTACAACATTCTATAAATTTTATTGCAATATGTAAAAACTCTAAGAATACCATAGCAACCGCTTATCAACACCCTAGCAACCATGTAAAACTCTACCAACACCACAACTATATTCTAAAACTCTGAACATCCTAACAACTGCATAGCAACACCCTAGCAACCATGTACAACATTCTATAAATTTTATTGCAATATGTAAAAACTCTAAGAAAACCATAGCAACCGCTTATCAACACCCTAGCAACCATGTAAAACTCTACCAACACTCCAATATTCTAAAACTCTGAACACCCTAACAACTGCATAGCAACACCCTAGCAACCATGTACAACATTCTAACAATTAAATATCAATATGCTAAAACTCTAAGAACACCATAGCAACCGCTTATCAACACCCTAGCAACCATGTAAAGCTTTACCAACACCACAACAATATTCTAAAACTCTGAACACCCTAACAACTGCATAGCAACACCCTAGCAACCATGTACAACATTCTAACAATTAAATATCAATATGCTAAAACTCTGAGAACACCATAGCAACCGCTTATCAACACCCTAGCAACCATGTAAAGCTTTACCAACACCACAACAATATTCTAAAACTCTGAACACCCTAACAACTGCATAGCAACACCCTAGCAACCATGTACAACATTTTATAAATTATTTAGCAATATATTAAAACTAAATGAATGCCTTAGAAACCACATATCAATATCCTGGAAACCGTATAGCACTACAAATCAGAGCAAAAGCTTCAGTTGTGCTTCCAGTGAAAATTCTGATGCAATAAAATATTGGAACACAGTAAATATTTTAAAGTATTTAATAAAGTAAGATATGCCGAGTATGTATCTGTTAAAGGCACATGTTGGCTCGCTCACACTGTCAGGAATGTCTTGTAGAGCTGCAATAATCTGAGTAATATTTATTTCAGAGACGTGTGTTTACGAGCAGACACATGTGCACTGAAGCTGCTCCTGCACTCTTTTGTTTGCTTTATCGTGTCAGCATTTCATTTCGTGCTCTGCAGTCTGGAGTAGTGAGGAGGATTGTCCCAGTGTTATCAGTTTCCCTGCTTTTAAATTATGAATTTTACAAGCAGGTTTCAGACCCAAACAAGGGCGTGTTTAGTCTAGCACAAGACAAACACTCAATAATTATGGTTGCAACCAAGGTTGTTTTGGTAAAGGAAAACCAAATCTATTGGTCAAAAAGCATTCTGGTAGACCGAAATGAAAGACAAAATGAACAATTAATAAAAAATGAAACTAACAATTCACTGAAAACTAATTGAAATAAAACTATATATAATACACACTGTCATAGATACACACACGCACAACATTCATAGACACAGACTCATAAATACACACATACATGAACACACACTTGCACACAAACACACAAACATTCACAAACACACATACACATGTTATGCTGAGCACTTTATGTATACAGTTGAAGTCAGAATTATTAGCCCCCCTGAATTATTAGCCCCAATACTTTTTTCCCCAATTTCTGTTTAACAGAGAGCAGATTTCTTCAACACATTTCTAATCATAATAGTTTTAATAACTCATCTCTAATAACTGATTTATTTTCTCTTTGTCATGATGACAGTAAATAATATTTGACTACATATTTTTCAAGACGCTTCTATACAGCTTAAAGTCACATTTAAAGGCTTCACTAGGTTAAGTTTACTAGGCATGTTAGGGTAATTAAGCAAGTTATTGTATAATGAGTGTTTGTTCTGTAGACTATCGGAACAAAATAAAAATGGTGTTTAAAAATTAAAAACTGCTTTTATTCTAGCCGAAATAAAACAAATAAGACTTTCTCCAGAAGAAAAAATATTATCAGACATACTGTGAAAATTTTCTTGCTCTGTTAAACATCATTTGGGAAATATTTAAAAAAGAAGAAAAAATTCAAAGAGGGGCAAATAACTCTGACTTCAACTGTATATAAAAACTTCATTTGCCAAAAGTAAACTAGGCATGATTTTTAATATGAAGAAGATTGCTAACAGGAGTTTAATTTGACCTTAAAAATGCGAAACTTGGGCCCAGTTTAGAAGACATTTTGGTCTACAATCAGCTTCCATTTTGGGTCCTGTTGTCTCTAACAGTTTATTCCCACCATCTTACATGGACTCTGCTTTTTATATATGGGAGGAACGAGGAATTAGGTGTTTAAAAGATTTATACTTAAACAGAACTTTCTGCTCTTTTGAAGAGCTTGTAGGTCATTTTGCGTTACCTAGATCTCAATTTTTTAGATATTTGCAGATTAGGAGTCTCATCAAGAAGGTATTTGTTTCCTTCCCAGAAATACCGCCTTCATCACCCATTGAGAATTTGCTTGAGTTGAACGCACAGGGCAGGGGACTTATCTCAAGCGTTTATTCGATTATTACATCTATAAACCCACAGAACTTGGAGTTTATTCGTGAAGCTTGGCAAAATGATTTGAACAGAGAATTTTCAGATCTAGAATGGGCAGATGCCTTAACTCAAGTGCATTCTTCCTCACTCTGTGCAAGACATGGTTTAGTTCAATTTAAAGTTCTCCACAGGCTACATTTTGCTAACTCTAAATTAGCAAAAATTTACCCAAATGTTAGTCCTGCATGTGGAAGATGCTCACAATCACCTGCTACCACTGCTCATATGTTCTGGTTTTGTCCAAAGCTAGAAGAGTTTTGGAAAGGGATCTTTGAAACGTACGAACAGATATTTAGTATTCCAATTGACCCAGATCCATTGATGGGCATTTTTGGTGTCCTGCCTGAGAATATAGATCTCAGTAAAGATATACGTTCGGTTATTGCTTTCACTACACTACTAGCAAGACGTTTAATCGTAAACCCCCCAACACATGCTGGCTGGATAAATGAAGTGATGTCTTACATTCAATTGGAAAAGATTAAATACATGATTCGAGGCTCGAAACGCAAGTTCCTAGACCAGAGGTGGGCAAACTACGGCCTGCAGGCCAGATGCGGCCCGCTGAACAGTTTCATCTGGCCCGCGAGGGAGTTTTTAAAATGCTGCTTCTGGGTGGTTTGGTTTCAGAACTAGTAAATTAATGATGCAATACCAGTGAACGCCATTTGCTGGCAGTATTGCACGCAGTACAGTTAGCGCAACCAGTAGAATTAGAACACACTCTCGGATATTAAAATACACTTTTACGCAAAATGCGCTTCTCTCTTTTTTTTTTGCGAGAGCGCTTCTTAAACTGAACAGCGCATCATCGATGACGCAAGCGCACTCAGGCCCGAATGTAATGTGAGTGCGGGCCGTCGGGGAAGACGGGAGGGGGTACAAGCGTGCTTCGGCCCGGTTTAATGCAACTGTACATAGTGTGAGTACGCCCTCAGATTCTTCTTCCGTTTTATCCCATAGTTTTATGATTGATATGAGCATATTAATACTCAAATGAGATTGTTGTGAATTTGACTCAAATTGTATAATAATCGCTGGTTAAATGTGTTAATTTTTGTCATAGAATATATTTTCCATGCATACATCCACTTTAAAAAGTTCTTTTATCAAAGATTTGTGGTTTCATCAAGTTTTATGATTGATCTGTATATTCTAAAAGCAGTGCAAATTAGATTAATGTACATTTGACTGAATAGTAAACTTTAAGATTTATTTGTAATGTGTTAACAGGAGATTTTTTTCTATCAGACAATATCTTTTCTATTCTCCACTGTAAAAATTATTACATTATTATTATTATTATTGATAGTATTATTATACTTTATTGTTTTATGATGATTAATAAGTAAATATATATAGCAGTGCAAATTAATTTGACTTGTAAATTTGACTCAATTATAACTATTATTAACATAATCCGTTTTGTATTAATGTGACATGATTCTATTATTTCATTCATACTGCCACTATAAATAACAGTTATTTTTTGAAGGATTTGACATGTGGCCCTTAACTTGGTTTGCAAAACTTGATGTGGCCCTCGGGTCTAAAAAGTTTGCCCACCACTGTCCTAGACAAATGGTCCCCCTTTAATAAATACTTTGAAGAACTCCCTGGCCTTTAGAATAAATGTATTTATTTATTTATTTTATTTTATTTTTTCTTCTGTGTTATTTCTATTTTGTACTCTTTGGATGTTACCAAACTCTTCATATCAAACGATAACAAATTGACAACCTATTGCCTCACTGTTAACTTTGATATATCTGGAAGGTTTTGTGATTCAAGAAAATGTGACTGTTTTGGTTGTTTTCTATTATAAATATCTTTTTTATTTTAATTAATTAATTTATTTATTTTTGTATTAAGAGCTCCGGTTTCCCCCACAGTCCAAAGACATGCAGTACAGGTGAATTGGGTAGGCTAAATTGTCCATAGTGTATGAGTGTGAATGTGTGTGTGGAAGTTCCCAGAGATGGGTTGCAGCTGGAAGGGCATCCGCTGCGTAAAATCGTGCTGGATAAGTTAGCGGTTCATTCCGCTGTGGCGACCCCGCAAGGGACAAAGCCGACAAGAAAATGAATGAATGAATGAATGAATTTTTGTATTAAGAATCACCTCTTTTTGCCTCTCATGTTAAACAATTATGGTACACTCTGTTTTCTCAATGTTGACTCAGAAACTCTGGAATGATATATTTTATTTTTATGTTTTGTTTTGTTTTGTTTTGTGTTTTTTTTTTTTTTTCTCTCAATGCCGTGGTTATGGTAGGGTAGGGGTAATGTAATGCTTTAAATTGTAAATGCAAAAACTCAATAAATAAATATAAAAAAAAAATGTGAAACTATAATGTACTTAGTTGCGATAACAGTGCACAGATTATCAGTTTAGCCGTGGCTGATTTATTTAGTCTTCAATACAGATTATTCTTCAAATCATTGTTCATGCGGCGCTCTCCGATAAACCGTATCAGATCACACTTCCACAAAACTTCCTCAGTAATTTGTCACTAATAGGCCGTGAACTGTGCAGGACGTGTCAAAATAATCCTATTTAAGTTGGACTCGCGCAGCATAAATCATGCATGTGTTGTTTTTCTGAGCGTGCGATTAACCCCGAGCATTAAAACACAAGGGAGATCCAACAGACGCTTCATTATGAGGCTTGAATCGCTGCTCTGTGGCGTCTGTTTCTCTTGGACAGAACAGAACCCAAAGCATCTCTGGATGCGTCTCTCCCGGCGTGCGTTGCTGTGCATTTTGGGCCGACTGTTGTTTTCTGTGCAAATAATTAGAGAGTAATTTGTGTCGCTGAGGTCTGGAGATCTTCATTAGGAAGGCATTGGAGCTGATATGAATGAGCTGCGAGCAGGTTATCATTGGAGGGAGGCTGCTGTTGGTTAACCTCGCTAAATTTATTAGCCAACAACAAGTCATTTATAGGAGCAAACTAGCGTGAGTCAGTGAGGGACGGAGTGTGCGCATGATTCATGGCTTCCAGTCTGCGTTTTTCAGCTGTTTCTGTCCACAGTGGATTTGCTTTCATGTTGACTCACTCGGCAAACAGAAAGCTTGATTCACAAACAAAACAGTCTGATGCTTATGCTTAAAGGGGACCCTATTTTTACAAGATGTAAAATAAATCTCTGATATCTTTGTAGTGACGTTTCATCTCAAAATAACACACTAATAATGTTCTCCAGCCCTCTGAAACTGACCCTTTTAGGCTTTGATCCTAATTGTGGTGTTTTGGTGACTGTCGCTTTAAATGCAAATTACATTGTGCGCTTTTCAGAAGAGGGCGGAGCTACAAATGCCTCTGCATCAGCATAGTGACAAATGTAAAACAGCACTGTGTGTGTGTTGTCAGTGCTGGTCAGGTGTGCATGTGTGCTTCATGCTTCTGTCAGTCTATGTCGCTCCTGTCGCTGTTCATCTAAAACTCCACATCTATAATCCTCTTAGTCTATGCTGACATTATCTTCAGCAGCTCAAACACTCTAATGGCTAATGGACAGACGGCTGCTTCTCACTCAGGGCTGCTGTTTATGCTAATGAGGGAGAGATGGGCACTAGTGGGCGGGGCTTTCCCCCTCTGATGACACATACAAAGGGAGAATGTCAATCAAAGTGTTTCTGCAGACACACACACAGTCGTCCTGTTGAAAGTGTGTGTTAGTCTGATGACAGACATCCGTGCTGCAGACCCTCCTGAGAGATGAGATTATTGTATTACTCAACAGCAGACGTCCTGCTGGAGAAATTAAATGTGTTTACTTCAGATTTCAGAAGAAAGCACTGACGGCTTGTCTTCCTGAACACTTTCACTGCATCTGCAGGAGTTTCTGTTTCTCTCTCAGCCTGAAGAACATGACACTGGTGTTACTCAGAGTGTGCAGACGATTGATTGACTGATGAAAGATGATCATAACTTCTTTAAAAACACTTGCACTAAAATGTCATTGAGTGTAACAACACTGTAAAAAAAAGTTGACTCAACCTGCAACCAGCTTCAGGACATTTTTTAGTTTACTCAACTTAAATAGAGTCAAGTCCAGTATTTGGCTTGAAGGTTGAGTCAACTCAAAAAACCTCTGTAGCAAGTTGCCTACTTTTTTTTTTACAGTGAATATTTTACGTGTCAAAAATCTTTTCTGGGATATATTTTTTTTAAAACTTTAGTTTTTTTTTTTTTTTTTTAACAATTTTAACATTCAATCAATAAATCATTCAATCAATAAAATTTAAGTCAAGTAATAATAAAAAAAAATACAAAAAAAATAATAAAAAAAATAAAAAAAAATAAATTTAATTTAAATAAGTAAATAAATAAAGATTTATAAAAAAATATAAGTAAATAAATAAACAAATAAGTTTATTTACAATAAGTAAATAAAATAAAATACAAAAGATATAAATATAAATTTAAAAAATAATTTAAATAGGTAAATAAATTAAATAAATTTAATAATATAAAGAAATAAAATTATACATTTAAATATATATAAATAAATAAATAAATAAATAATTGAAAAGCATAACTAAATTAAATAAAAAATAAATGTAACTAAATAAATATATAAATAAATTAATTACATTTGAATCAAATACATTTAAATAAATAAATAAAAACATTAAATATAAATAATTAAATAAATACATTTAAATAGGTAAATAAATTAAATTTAAAATATATATATATAATGTTATTTAAATAAATAAAAAATATGCATAAATAAATAAATTGAAAAACATAATTAATTAAATAAAAAATAAATGTAACTAAATAAATATATAAATAAATAAATTAAAAAACATTTAAATAGGTAAATAAATAAAAATATAAAAAATTAAATATAAATAAATAACTAAAATGCATTTAAATAGGTAAATAAATTTAAAAAATCTATATGAATAAATAAAATTATAGATTTAAATAAGTAAATAAAAAAATATATAAATAAATAAATGAATTGAAAAACATAATTAATTAAATAACAAAAAAATATAACTGAATAAATATATAAATTAATTAATTAAAAATACATTTAAATAAGTAAATAAAAAAATATTAAAATATTAAATATAAATAAATAAATAAATACATTTAAATATGTAAATAAATTAAATAAATTAAAATGTTTAAATGAATGAATAAATAGTAAAATTTTAATTTAAATAATAAATAAAAATATATAAATAAATAATTTGAAAAAAATTATATAAAAATACATTTAAATAATATATACTAATATATACAAAAATAGCTAACTAACTAACTAACTAAATAAATAAATGATTAAATTAATAAGGCAAGTTAGGTTAATTAGCCAAGTTATTGTGTAACAGTGGTTTGTTCTGTAGACCTTCTTAAGGGGCCTAATAATATTGACCTTAAAATGGGTTTAAAAATTTTTAAAACTTCTTTTATTCTAGTTTAAATAAAACAAATAAGACTTTCTCCAAAAGAAAAAATTTTTATAGGAAATACTGTGAAAAAATCCTGAATCTGTTAAACATCATTAGGGAAATATTTGAAAAAGAATAAATATTGCACAGGAGGGCGAATAATTTTGACAACTGTATATGGGAATATATATAAGTGAATATCCAGTGCTGTCCGTGAGCTCCATCTTTCTCTTCAGTGTCGTCTGCTCATAGTTTGGTAAGATGAAAGCCTGTTTAGCTGTACTATAAACTGTTTATATACACCGAGACATCATTACAAAGAGCATCTGCAGCGTGAGTCGATACACTTGTGTTGTTGTCAGTAGGGATGGGCGATATGGCCTAAAATCCATATTGCGATATACATTGCAGCCTCTTGCGATAACGATATATATTGCGATATATAAATTATAATAGAACCATTTCAGAACAGGGTACAGAGACACTTAGGAAAGCCAAACAGCTATTTTTTTTTAAGAAATAAAGAAACGTTGCATGTCATTTTGAGAACATTTATTGTGCAAAAGCAAAACTGTAATTAAACAACACAATGTTGCAGATAAATAAACTAAATGTAGTGCCTTTTAGAAAGAAAGACTTTTATTTTAAGTTCTTGGTTCCTAAATGCCAAGTTGCAGAGAACAAAAAAACTGGTGTTTAGTTAAGGAACTTACACTGTACTGAAATTACTTCCAGTATTAAATTAGTCAAATAAAATTGTGTATTGCAGATACTTTAAATAAAAACATATTTCTAATCTGCAGCCTAAGGTAACGCATTTGGTTTTAAACATTTTGTTCTCCTAATCAAAATAAAACTGGTGTCTTGATCTGCTCTTTCTCTCTCTCTCTCTCTCTCTCTCTCTCTCTCTCTCTCTCTCTCTCTCTGTCTGCTGTAGTGTTGGTGCTGCTGAGAGATTGAGACGCACCAGACAAAGTTTGCTTATAAAGTAATGCAAAAATGAATACAATTAATATTGAAAGCGAAAGCAGATTCTCGGACATGTCCGGGGAAAAGAGAATGTATTGTCACCCAAAATAATGAGCTGGATCAGTCTATTTAGTCTCCGCGCTCTTCTCAAAGCTGCTACAGGGCTCGAAATTAACTTTTTTACTTGGTAGCACCGGTGCTCCCAACTTCAAAAATTTAGGAGCACCAGAAAAAATTTAGGAGCACCCACCAAAAATGAATGAGCACCACTGCAAATTGTATATTAAGGGATTTATTGTATTTGAAAACAACATCAGTCAGGACTAACAAAAACCAGAAACAACTATCCAACTAATGCTGTGATGACTTATTCATTTTGGAATTATTGCACAGATATCAATGTCTAATAATTATAAAATATTATTAATGATGATGATGATGTCTAATACTTACAATGAATAACATTTCTCATCATCATGCTGCCCTGAATGTGCTTGAATGCGAGTTATGTACTGTAAAAAGTCCTGCTGTTACTTTATGAAAAATAAATTTATGGTTTGCATCAAACAAAAATGAAGCATTGCAGTATGAAACATTTATTTTGCACTATTGTTTTTATATGCATGTCAATTTAATAAATAATATTTCTGCTACAAAACAAACGTAAGATAATAAATCATTCAATCCAATGCTGAAAGCTGCAAAGCAGTCATCAGTAAATAGAAAAATAATATACATCCAAAGAAAGAAGAAAAGTCTCACTTCTAGCCTCTTAAAAAGTTTTGGTTTCGGTTTGTGTCATTTTATTTGCTCGATTGCTCGGTCTTGTTATGCGCTGATTTAAATTTTTCTGTGTTTGTGGAAAAAAGCAGGCGTGTTAGCCGACCCAATATAAGAGCAGGCAGAGCAGGATTCTCGCGATGACCACCGGCGCAAATTCTGTTTTTTGTTATGAGCCGCAGATTCAGTTTAAACTTAGTAAAGGCGAGCTTCTTTGGCGATGATATGTACAGTGTTACATTTAGTGGACATTTGTGCTGAACACGCAGTGAATGCAATGCATCGAGATTCGGGCACCTTCTCCGAAAACCCTCGATTGATCTCGGATGGCGCCCTTATAAGCTCCCTGTTCTCTGACAGCGGAAAGCCTTGAGTGATTGACAGCAAATATGAACCAATATAGCGGCAGGGAAGTCTAATTCAGCACGTATTTTAGAAAAAATCGAAACAAGTCGCACTACAACCATTAAATGCAGTCGCACAAATGCTCCCAAATATATTACGAGGTCGCATAGATTAAATTTCGGGCGAGCCCTGTGCTATAAAGGCAGGACAACTGTTCTGTATCCAGCGCGTCTCTGTGGGTCTGCATGCAGAGCATGCGAGTCTGTGGCAGAGTGTTCTCAGTTTCTCCCGAACACAGAACCGGGCCGCCCCAATAATATATCGGTCGCCCAGGTAAAATCTGTGTGGGAAGCGCTGTGTGGGAATCTGTGTGACAAGCCACGATATGCCATGCATGAGGCTCGCAGGTTGTGCGACACGCCTACATTCGGTGCCATGCGTTGCTTAGTGCTGTTGTTGAGAGCGGGTAGATTGCGTCATCAAACATGCATTATCGCGATAGTGCAATAGAATTAGAATCTCTATCGTAGGCCAATTTTGTATCGTTTATATCGCATATCGTTTATATCGCCCATTACTAGTTGTCAGTGTGTTAAACACAACGCCTGCCATTTATTACGGTTTATGAAGCAAATACCACACACTTCAAAGAGGCTGTCGGGGAGGATTCGCTTTGAACGCAGGAATTTCGCTCTCAGTGAAACCAAGCATTCATTTATTTACAGTGTTAGCCAGTCAACACTGAGGCAAAACAAGATTGCAAAATCTTTGTTTTCCTGCTGACATTGTCATTCATCTGAGTAGATTGAACAGTTTACAATCTACACTGTAGCACAGAACACTGTGAATGCACAACATTTAATAATAATATTAATAATAACAACTGTAATAAAAATTATGATGACAGCAAAAACAAAGCAGCAATAATAATTATAATAACTATTATTATGATTATCATCATCATCATCATCATCATCATTATTATTATTATTATAAAATATTAGTTTATTTTAATACATTTGAATATAATAATAATAATAATAATAATAATAATAATAATAATAATAATAATGAATACTATAATTTATATTATCAATATTGTTTTTAAAATAATAATATAATTTAAATAATAATAATGTAAATATAAATATAATAATATTAATATAATAATAATAATTGATACTATAATTTATTTCATTAATATAATTTTAAATAATAATAATACAAATATAATATAAATATAATAATAAAATATAAATTTATTATAAAATAATAATCTAATACTTTTATAATAATAATAATAATAATAATAATGATGATAATAATAATTGATACTATCATTTATCTTATCAATATAATTTGTAAAATAATAAAAATGTAATATAGTTAGTAATTATGCAAATATAAAAATAAATAAAATATAAATTTATTATAAAATAATAATCTAAAACGTTTAATAAAAAAAAATAATAGTAATAATAATATTAATGGTTGATATTATAATTTACTTTATCAATATTTAAAATAATAATAATAATAATAATAATAATAACAATAATAACATATTAATTTATTATAAAATAATAATCTAATACTTTTAATATAATAATGATAATAATAATAATAATAATAATAATAGTGATTGATACTGTAATTTATTTTATCAATATCATTTAAAATAATAATAATAATATTATAATATTAAGATAAATACAAAATACTGTAAATATAAACGTAATAATAAAATATTAATTTATTTTAAAATAATAATGTAATACTTTTAATATAATAATATTAATAATACTGAATATTATAATTTATATTATCAATATTATTTATTAAATAATAATATAATATAATAATTTATTATAAAATACTAATTTTATACTTTAATAATTTATTTTATCACCATTATTTAAAATAATAATATTAATAATAATAATAAATAATAATTATTATTATCCATATTGTTTTAAAATAATAATACTTTTATTATTATTATTATTATTATTATTATTATTATTATTATTATTATTATTATTATTATTTAGGCTATCTAATCAAGTGCATATTTCTGCCTGCTACACGCTGACTGTCCAGTAGATGGCAGCAGATAGTTTTTAATGAACGAGTCATTGATTCCTTCATTCAAATGATTTTATCTGAATCATTCTGTAAGTTTCTGACAGAAACGAGTCGCCATCGCCATGTTTGTTGACGCTACCTTAAAGAGCCCCTATTATAGGCTTTTGAGAATGACCTGCCATGTAGTGTGTAACACAGCTCTAAGTTAAGTGAAATATCCAGCTAAGGCTTAAATCTGAAAGTGGACAGTGTTTAAAAATATTGATTCATTTATAAAAGAGTCGACTCCTAGTACATTAAATGAATCGTTTTGAAAACGAATCTTTAGCCGTTTCGTCGTGACGTGGATACGAAACATCGCCCAGTTGTTGCGCTCGTGAAAACCTCAGCATTATAGCCCAGCCTTGTGCTGTTCGAGTGCTACTGGAATCTACACACTTACAATAGAGAATACATCTGCCTTTTGTTAAAGGAAGGATCAGAAAAGACTATTGATGTAAGAGAATATGTCAGAACATGGAGCAGTGCATCGTGGATCAGTTTCTTGCTCCATTTCACAAGTGTAAGTAAGTGCGATTAAAATGGCTGCCTCCTTGCTATTTCTAGCTTGCAAATTCTGTATTTAATTGTGTTTTGTTACTTGTAACCGCTTGTACTGTATCCGGTTAACTCTTTATATTCTCATATCGCGTCTAAAGCCACGTTGAAAACGCGACGCGTGCTGCTTTGTTTACGGATTTAATGCGTTTGTGAGCCTGCGATCCTCTGCTGTTTGTCATTGCTATGGCCATCGTCAGCTGTTCTTACATACTTGCAGCAGTCAAGTCTCACACACATACCTGCCAACAAATGTCCCTGAAAATCCGGGAGACCGGAGGGTTAGGTTCGGAAAGAAAGTGACCGGTTCACGGTTGAGAGTGAGGATCGGGAGGGAGGGTGTGGGTGTCGCGATTGAAAGTGAGGACCGGGGGGGGGGGGGGTTCGCGGACGCCGCCCTCACAATGGACGCGCTGCCCTGATAACACTGGTGAGATCCGGGTACTGTGTACTGTGGTGTTAGTAACTAATGTTTGTTTAATATACATTCTTTGTATTCTGTTTTTGAATGTTTCTGTTAAGGACTTTTATTTTGGTGTTGTGTCCTCTGAGGAGGAGGGTAATGCGTGTGTGTGTGTGTGTGTGTGTGTGTGTGTGTGTGTGTGTGTGTGTGTGTGTGTGTGTGTGCGTGTGTGCGTGTGTGTGTGTGTATGTGTGTGTGTGAGAGAGAGAAAAGCAGGTAGAGTGTGACGGGCTAGGAGACTCCTGTCCTTCTCCTCCCTAGTTCTTAGAGTTTTTCTGTATTTACTTTCACCGACTGGCAGCCAAAATCCACTCCTTACACTAATATGAAGCGTGTACGCACTCTGACTACTTCTATATTGTTGATAAGCCGTGCTGGGCATTTTACTGTCTCGCGCTGAAGGATGTCAGTGTCGACCAATTGCAACAGACTGTCATCGGTCCAATCACTGCAGATTAGCTTCGCACTAAGGAGGGGTTTGGGAACAAATGGATCGCTGAACGATTCATATGGGAGTCGCTAAGAAAATTAGGTAAAAATAAATGCAGATTATAAGACCATGAAAGTGTTTTTTGACATTGCATGCAGATCAGCCTGTTGTTGGAGACCCTTACAACCAAAATATGACCCTATTTAATGTATAATAGGGGCTCTTTAAGAAGTCTGTTTGCAAATATTTTTGTCGACACGACGAAAAGGAGCCAAGTTTGTGACAAAACTATGTTACATAACAGTAAGAATCCCAGTTTTATCTTTATTTTTTATTAAACTTGAGTGTTATTATAGCGATTTTGGCGCTGTCTGACTGGATATAACGTAAACAAACATGAGCTAACAACCGATAACTTTATGTTCTTTATAACTACACGATGTCATGTAAAGAATCAGTCAGAAATCTTATTATTCAACGTTACTTGCAAATATATGCTTTAAACGCTTGTTGTTATCATTAGTTTGATTCATTAAGTTAATCAATGTTTGATTTGGTGAAATGTTTGTCAGCTAACGGCTAATTGATTTGTTTAATCAGCTGTTTATTTATTTATTAGTTATTAATATCGTTTAATAATAATATTAGTTGGGCATTAAACACTTGTTAATGGTAAACGTTTACACTTAAATTAATCTATCCTTAAAAAGTTATAAGTTAATCAATCGCACTCGGCATACTGTATAATAAAAATATGTGTAACATTATTCTTTATTTGTGATAATCACTGTTTGTTTTGCCACATTCATATCACAAACAATCAGTTATGAAGTAAAATAATAAGTTACTTCATGCTCCGTGTTGTTGTTCATTCAGATTAGAGAGAGATTTACACAACACACTGTAATAACAGTCATTTAAATAATTGTATTCTGTCATCATGATTTTGTTTTAATATCACTAAAAAAGACAAACCAAATCATATTTTTTGAAACTCATAATCCTTTCTGTTTAATAGTTTGAATTCACAGATAATGTCGTTCAAATTGAGGTAAAGTTGGTTTTATATTTGCACATTAGTTCACTGACAGCTCCGTATATCGTTTACCACGGTACTTTGAATATTTTGACTGAAATTACTAGGGATGCTCTGATCAGGATTTTTGCAGCCGATACCAAGTACCGATTCTTTGTGATGGTGATCGGTCAATACTGAGTACCGATTCTGATGCTTCAAGCTTTATAATACATGGAGCACATTTCCCCCCCTAAGTATGATAATTAAGTGGAGATCTTGCCTTACACCTCAGAGAATAAATGAAGAATGTTGCATATAATCCCTCAAACATGTCTCTTATAACCATTTAGTGTGGACATGTCATGGTCAGAAGCAACTTTACAGAAAATAATAGATAAAACAGATACAAAAAAATGGTAAGAAAAACAACTAACAAAGCAATTTGGAAACATTGCAAATGATGAAAGAAGAATTCGACATGTCTCAATCTAGAAAAAGTACAGATTTGATGCATAAGATGTTAAAATGCACATCTATAAATATATATTTATTTATTGCAGTAAGTATATTACAAAAAGGTATATTATGAAATATTCAATTAAAACATTTTTTTTTTACGTTTTTAATTGTATTTCAGGTTTTAGTGAACTGGCAATATTGTCAAAAACACAGAACTCTCAGTTCTTATATATGTAAAAAGGTCTAAACACATGCAAGACCATTCCAATATTTTGCTCTCCAACTAGCATGTCTGGTTCCTCTGCATATAAACTCGTAAACAGACACCTGTGATCGGTTCATGAGATCGGCCAGATTGGCGAGTACCGATCGAGTCATAAAATGTGATTATCGGCCGATTCCGATCTCTGGCCGATCGATCGGAGCATCCCTAGAAATTACATGTTAGTATGATGTCAGCACTATTTAATTGACTGTGAACTAGGGTTGTCATGATACCATAAATTTAAGCCATGATACTATACCAGCTGAAGTATCACGATCCCAAGTAGTATCACGATACTATATTAATTCATAACTCAAATATACAAAATAAAGCAAATTTTCAGAAATACTATAATACTTATAATACTTAAATTTAATTCAGAATTCCCTTATTATTGAAAACCTGTTATTTGTACAGGCATTCTCTCTTTTTTATATATGTACTGTGACTGTACTGTGCCCCCCTAATACACCCCCCACTCTCCTCATAACTTATACTCCTCATAATCATTGCACTATTTAAAAAATTGCACATATTCATTGCACTACATTGCACTGATTCATTTATTTGAACTGTACACACCCACTGCACATTTGTAATTAGGGATGCACCGATACCGATACCAGTATCGGGTATCGGGTCGATACTTGGTTAAAATACTCCTACTCGTATCGGACATGAAAGGCCGATACCACGCACAGATACCACTGAACAGTAATTCACTATGGATGTAATTGTTGTCCTACCGAACTTCAGTGTCTTAATGTATTAATTAGCCTAATGTATTATATATTAATAGCTTAATCCTTATAAACAATCCGTTTCTAAAATACATTATTAACCAGTCAGTCTATTGAAGAATAAACCGAATATGAAATATGATCCTTGCATAATGATCACAACTAAGCACTCAAACAAGCTAGCACTCATTTTATACATAAACTATAAATAAAAAATTAAATAAATTTTAAGAAATGGAACATTATGTAAAAAATCTACTACAGGCTAAATAAAAGCGCCTGAGTTTAAACATCCCTGCGGTCACCGCGCGCGTGTCAGTTTAAAGCTTCTGTAAAGATCAGAAAGCCTCAAGTCCAGTGCTGAACTTCACAAAACCAGTTTTATTTGTTGCAGATTTAAAATGCCTTTTATTTTTAAAATCTCTCAAGTTAATATAGACTGTCCGGTAACATAATCTTCCTCAGAGATATTGGAGTTCAATAACGTGGTGCGCAGTAGGCCTATGACTATTGACGGTACCCTGCAAGTTTACACACTGCATACACAGGTCTACAGCTCTGGTGTGTTATGAATTGCATGTTTTAAATGACAGCGAGGCATGCTACATTTAGTTTTCATTGTAAAATATACATTATAACCCAGTACACAGTAAAATAATATTTTTAAATGGCTTGCCTATTGAGAGCGCATATAACCGTTTTAAGCTTAAATAGGCTAAGCATATTTTTATTCATATTAAAACAAATGAATACAAACTAGCCACCCTTTGATTTTTTTTTCGTTTCCGTATATTTTTTATCAAACGAAAAATGCAATGAATTGTTGATTTTGGTTTTCATTTTATTAGAATTAATATAATTATTAGGCTACACAAATTCTACATTGGCTCTGATTGCGTCAGATATCCTAGACTTTTTGGCTCTAAATCATTTATGCCTATTATTTCAGTGCTGTATTTTGACAGATTTCGCAAAGGGTTCAGCTATTCTGTAAACTGGTACCAGTCTCAGTTTTGCGGCTTGACTTGTGCGGCGTCTCCGTATCAATGTCTGGATGACAGCGAGAGAGAAATGAGATCAAACCTCAGATTCGATGTGTGGCCGCACGACACAGTTACTTTACTGCAATTTTAAAATATTGGCTTATCTAAATTAACTTTTCATTCGATTAAAAGCCGAAATATTGCCTGACATAAGCAACTTTCGGTTTTGCAAGAGAGAGGCTTCAGTGAAGACGCACACACACACTCAGCCAGGGGCGGACTGGCCAAAGGAAGCACCGGGACGGTCCCACGGTCAATCTGGCCTGCAACCGTGATTCTGGCCCGCCGCGCACCCATCCCGTCCCTGGTCCCCACCTTTCCGCTCTTCACTTTCTATATCGCATCGGATGTGGCCTGCCACCGGGACTCTGGCCTGCCGCGCATGCCCGCACACGCTTCCGCGCCTCCTCCCCGCTCTTCACTGTCTAGATCGCATCAGAAGTGGCCTGACTGACAGTTACTTTTGCCGGGTTGAAAATGCTTTCCCAGTCCGCCCCTGCACTCAGGATACATTCTTGCTTTTACGGCTGTACGCATTGTGCGTATACTTATTTTAAATGATTATTAAACCGTATAAACTACTTAAAAGAGACAAACTATATACGAAATTCGTTTTAAAAATATATTTTGTCAAAGAAAAATATACGAATTATATTTTAGTTTGAGCCCAACTGTTAGCCCAATTGTGGATGATTTTCGGTCAGTGGAAGGTAAGGATTTAATTCATGCTTCACTATTTTATCACAATCTTCTGTCATATACAGTATTTGCAATTTTTTAAATATGTAATAATTTTAAAGATGACGTCTTGCGTCTGATTTTTCCTTGGTGCTGATGTGCTTTTATTACATTTAGATTTCAACAAAATATTAAAACTAAAAAGGAAACGAATTATGTCGTAAGGAATGCCCTAAATATTGTAGCCTTTGATAGTAAGCATCAGTGTATCTTGACATGATTGGGGAAGGAGGCCGGCTGTGCTGGATTTGTGCGTACCTTGGAGTTAATTCCTGCATGCGCCCCTGCACTCTTGTAGGCCTATTCATTATTGATTTTTTAACATTAAACTTATAATAATCAAGTGCAAAAAAAGAACAGCTGAACTTCGGAAAAAGCGCTCACTGCGGTTGCCGCGATGGTTGCTTTGTTTTTCTGCAGCTCTCTTGTCAATGGCTCGGCATTGCTAAATCACTTTTTATATAAAAAATAAGATTTATTAATAAACATTGTGAAATGATGGTCGCGTGATTTTTAAAATGAGAGTATGCCTTTCGTATTTATGGCTATTAATCCTATCTACCCGCAACCCACCCATAAACATCAAGTACTTTTTGATTACCTGATCAGCGGATCAAAGGCAGGACTCCTGAATATGAAAGAATCCTGCATAACAGGGTTTTATGCCACCCCAATATGCAACGAGAGTGACTCCATATACACTGCACACACTTTGTGTAATGTGTGAAGTCGTGCACACATGTAAGGGCAAGGATAACTCATCCTTTAAATGTCCATGCTTAATCCTTAAGGTCTGGGTTGCAGGGTTTTCAACAATGTGTATATTTTTGGCTTGTAACAGCCTCCTGTTAAATATTTTTGTGTTCATCCTTGCTACAGGCAAAAAACAACAACAACAACAACAACAACAACAACAACAACAAAAAACTAACAAATAAACTTGAATTGAAACCAAATCTATAAAGTATCGGTATCGGTACTCGGTATCGGCGAGTACACATATTAAAATACTCGTACTCGTATCGGTTTATAAAAAAGTGGTATCGGTGCATCCCTATTTGTAATTATGTACACACCCACTACACATATACATTTGTAATTGTTTATCTATCTGCACACTTCTGATTATTAATAGCAACCTGTACATATATCCATCTATTGTAAATCTCTGTTCATAGCTAATACAACCTGTATATAATGTTCATAGTACATCCATTTGTAAATATCACCATAGTTTTTCTATAACTGCACTTTATAACTTATACCTGTATCCTGCACTTGCTGCTATTGCACTCCGGGTTAGACCTAAACTGCATTTCGTTTCCTTGTACTTGTGTAATGACAATAAAGTTGAATCTAATCTAATCTAATCTATTTTGTTGTTATTGCAATAAATAAATAAATAAATAATTGACCACACCATATGATCTGTCATGACTAGGCCCACACGGAATCTGCGCGCGCAGAATTCCGCAGATTTTCCACAGATTTTCAGCCCATCATTAATTCTGTTTATTTACTTGAGTAAATGTGTGTAAATCTGAATTTATTCCGTTTTTAAATTACACATATTTCACATATTAAGGTTTTAGTTATGAGACTCCCAAAATAATTCCGCAGAAATCCGCAGATTTTTACCAAAATTCTCCGCAGAAATTGCAAAAAACGTCCGCAGATTCCATCTGGCCCTACTCATGACTAGGCATGGGACGATAACCGTTTTCAAGGTATACCGTGGTTTGCAAAAGTCAAGGTTATCATACCGCCAAAATTTTCTCTAATACCGTTCCTAAGGTATGTGTAAGATTTTTTTATTGACATTTTTTTTTAACAACAGCATCTCCAGCAGAAAATATATCCAAAGATGCCATTTTAAATTGTAAATAAATCTGTGTTTTTAAAACTAATGAAGACGGCAGACGTCAATGATTCATTTTCATTATTTAGCCTGGCATGTTTACTGCTCCAAAATATTATAAATGTTTCTCAAAATAAAATATATTGTGTTCAAAGGGGAAAAAACTTTTAGTTTTTTTACCCAAAAAGAATTTATTTTAGAGCAGTAATCACAATACCGTGATACCGTGAAACCGTGATATTTTTATCCAAGGTTATCATACCGTCAGAATCTTATACCGGCCCATGCCTACTCATGACTGATTCTAAACAGTTTTGCAACCTTAATGTAGACTGTTAAAATAAAATTGTCTATTGATGGTCTGTTGATTATTTGCCTGTACAAATGTGTAAGCATTTTAGTGACTTTTCCACATGCAACATTTACTATTTTAGAACCGTCAATGACGATACTACCAATTACAAACTATAAAGGCACTGCCAGTAGAGGTGCTGCCTAAGTAGCGGTAAACCGTGCAACTCTACTCTGAGCAGTGCTGTAGTTTGATAGTCATTGGCTGCTGATATGATTTCACTGTTTAGAATTTGCAATAAATACTTTTCTGAAATTATATTATTATGGAGAAAGTCTGAATGTGCAAATATAAAACTAACTTTACCTTTATTAATAAAAGACGTGTAACATTATTCTTTATTGGTGATATGCACAATCAGTTGTGAAGTAAAATATTAACTTACTTGCTCCCTGGTGTTGTTCATTCAGTTTAGAGAGATATACAATTGAAGTCACAATTATTAGCTCCCCTTTGAAATTATTATTTTTTTTTAAATATTTCCCAAATGATGTTTAACAGAGCAAGGAAATTTTCACAGTATGTCTGATAATATTTTTTCTTCTGGAGAAAGTCTTATTTGTTTTTTTTCGGCTAGAATAAAAGCAGTTTTTAATTTTTTTAATTACCATTTTAAGGTCAATATTATTAGCCCCATTTTTTTTCAATAGTCTACAGAACAAACCATCGTTATACAATAACTTGCCTAATTACTCTAACCTGCCTAGTTAACCTAATTAACCTAGTTAAGCCTTTAAATGTCACTTTAAGCTGTATAGTATTGTCTTGAAGAATATCTAGTCTAATATTATTTACTGTCATCATGGCAAAGAGAAAATAAATCAGTTATTATAAATGAGTTATTAAAACTATTATGATTAGAAATGTGTTGAAAAAATCTCTCTGTTAAACAGAAATTGGGGAAAAAAATTAACGGGGGATAATAATTCAGGGGGGCTAATAATTCTGACAACTGTATGCACAAAACACTGTAATAATTACAACAATCATTCAAATAATTCATTTCTGCAGTCTCAAAGAAGATTTTAGTTACTCATAAATCCTTTAATAATTTGAACTCAGTGTTTCTGCAGACTGTTTTTATCACGTGATTATAAAAAAATAAAATTAATAAATGTTTTATCATTAGAGGCTGGTTATATCCACACACAACTCCTTATAAAAGTGATTTTTTGCATAATAGGTGCCCTTTAAATGCTCCAGGAATTCAACATTGCGTAAACGTGACTCTGTGTAAACCTTTAAAGATCTGCAAACGAGCATCTTTACAGCTGAGCAGTGTCGTCTTGAACGTGCAGTAATGAAACCAGTGGTGTTGGAGTTTTCGCTTGGGAATCAGGCACTCTCTGAAGGGTTGAATGGGTTGGTTTCATTAAAAATTACTCCCGGCCGGCACGGAAATGAGATCCAGACGTGCGAGCGCTCAGAGCGAGGACACTGGGAATCGCAGGCTTTTATTGTAGAACAGAGTGTTTTTGTGTGTTTTTAAGAGGCTCTGCTGCTCATTGTTGCACTAAGAGCACTCGTAAAAACTCATTTCATGTTGAATGTAAGTTTGGCTCTAGGACAACTTGCGTATTTCTGATTCATACTTACTGAATGCAGTTTATGTATTTATAATTGCACATTTTTAATATTTATGTTAAAGGGTACCTTATTATCACTTTTATAAGGGTTTTAAACACAGTTGTGTGTCAGCAGTGTGTGAATATATCCAGCCTCAAATGGTAAACATGAATTAATTTAATTTTTTATAATTACAGTTGATAAAAACACTTTGATTGACATTCTCCCTTTGTACGTGTCATCAGACGGGGAAAGCCCCACCCACTAGTGACCATATCTCCCTCATTAGCATAGGATATTAGTTTTGTTTTTGAATCTGCCACTATGCTGACACACAGGCATTTGTAGGTCCGCCCTCTTCTGAAAAGAGCACAATCTCATTTGAATTTAAAGCGACAGTCACCAAAACACCACAATTAAGATCAAAGCCTAAAAGGGTCAGTTTTAGAGAGCTAGAGAACATTATCTGTGTGTTATTTTGAGCTCAAACTTCACTACACACTCTATAGACATCAGAGATGCATTTTACATCTTGTTAAAAGGGGTATAATAGGTCCCCTGTAAAACATGTTCTCCTATCCCGGTTTAATATGCAGAGACAACTGTAAGTAAAGCATTAATTCCCAAAGACTGTAAACACTGGGGCTCTGTGGCGCTATCAAAACAGTACATGTGTTTGAGTGGCCAACATGTCAACTTTCTCGGCCTGTGGTGAAAGTAAAAGCCATGAGATTAAAATGGACAGTTTTTATTTGTTCGTTTACTTTAGTGCTGTCAAAAGATTAATTGCGATTAATTCATACCTGCCAACCTTCGTCTCTAAAAATCTGGAAGGGGGGGGTGGTGGGGATAGGAGGAGGAGATTATCAGGGGTGAGGTGTCTGAATAACACAGCTAAGTAACTGTACTTTGCACCAGGTTTCAGGCAGCTGCTTTTTTTATTACGGAAGTTTTCCGGGAAAAATAACAAAACGGGAGGGTGGCGGGAGATGGGTCTGAAATACGGGAGACTCCCGGGAAAAACGGGAGTGTTGGCAGGTATGGATTAATCACATCCAAAAAAAAATTTGGTATTTACTTGTGTATATATATATAAATTAATCAATTTAAAATACAAAATCTAAATATTTATATTTATTTGTTGTCTTTGTTAGATATAAATATATATATATATAAACTTTTATTTTGGATGTGATTTATCGCGATTAATCTTTTGACAGCGTTAATTAGTTTATATTGGGGAAAATATTATAATGCTTACTATAAAGAATTTCTAAGTGCATGTTATTATTTTGTGAATATCATCAGTTTTTGTAAGCTTGAATAAGAATAACTTCCCCTCCCTCAATGTCTTTTCTCTGATTGGTGTTTACTGTTATGAGGGGCGAAATAAACCTGTCGCTCCACCAATAGCAAACCACAACAGTCTAATCAGTTCACATGCACAAAACTATGCCCTGATTTAATGAAATAAAAGATCGTTTGTACTGATAATCTTTTTTAATTGAGTAATTTGTGGTTTAGTGTTACCTGTTTATAAAATCCTTTTCCTTGTGGAAATAAAACCTCTGTTTATGTTAAAGGTGCTGTATGTAAGTTTTTGACTCTTCTAAAGCATAAAAATACCATAATATGTGGGCAGATATTTAAGAAACATCCCAAGTGAACATACTTGTTTAACTGAAAAACAATGCTGAAGTCAGATATTCTGCTTTGAAAATGGTTTTTCCGTGCCGGAACGCTGTCTTTGTTTAGATAAATTTCATATGCACGATGCCAGTTTAGCCAATTATATTTCAGCACCCTGGGTTGCCTTGTTGGAAAACAGTGTATTTCATTCATTCATTCAGAAAGACTCTGAAAGCATGCGTCCGTGACCAAAAAGAACAGTATGGGAGAAAGATGCAGTTCCACATGAGGTTATTAATTAGCAAATTACATAAATATTACGAACGTAAACATTAGGTGAGCAGGTTACATTGTAACCGCGTGTCCTAACAACACGCTGTGACGAGAGAGGCAGTGATCAGCTATTTGGCTGTTTGCACCAGACGAGACACGGCAGAAATGTAAATACAGCCTTTCAGAAGCACAGAATATGCACTCGCTCACGAAACGGTAAGGTTTAGAATCTATTTAATACATGTTAACCCACTTTAACATCAATGTAGATGCTGAATCACTCATATGTGTTTAGTTCTAAAGTTCAATTTCAGACGGTTTATTGTATTTTCAAGATCTGAGGTGAACTTTCTGCTTTCATATGGCAACAAATGCCATGTAAAATGCATTCAAACTCGCATTGTTAGCATTTAGCACAGAATAAAGCACACAAGGCTTACCTGAGGTGATCTAGCTGTCATAGGTTTCTGTTGTTCAGCTGTGAGAAATAGAAGCCATTTCTAATATATCAATTCGAGGTGTTGGTTAGGACAAAAACTCCTTTTAATATGGAAAATATTCCCTCTATCGCGTGTCGTTGCTTTTATTTAGAACAAAGTTTAAATCACACGCTCCTGTACACAATCTGGCATCCTAGCGTACTTTTATTATGATCCAGGAGTGCAATACCTAGTTCAACCACTGGGTGTCAAACTTACATACTGCACCTTTAAGCACAGGGAAATGAGTCTTTACTGAGCTGTTGTGAGTTCCTAGGTTGTTAATACATTGTATATGCTTTTGTTGAACCCATCTGCACCCATTAAGTTAGCTTTTTGTTTTAAGAATTATGTTTAATTGAACTTATTCTGCAATTTGGAAGTAAGCTCTTCTGTTATTGTTTTAGGACTTATTTATTTCCCTATGATGAGAATGACTTACTCTACAATCAGCTGTGTTTATGACTATGCATAACAATAAATAAGTAAATACCATTTTGCAACATAAAGCAGCATAACAAGCTGTTTTTAAGTGTAAACATTCTTAAATCTTGAGACAATTAGGTTACAAAGTCTTTTTGCACTCTTATATGAAAGAATAAGGTCATTAGAAGAAATTATGCAAAAAAACAAAGTTACCCATGATGCTGTGCAGACAGTTACACCAATCAGAGAGGTGCAGTCAGCAAATAGAGTGGAGGAACTATGACGTCACCTTGTAGGCGAATCAGCTGCTAGCATAAAACTGGTTCTCTTGATAAATTCCCTATAGGATTTTCCCATAGGCTTTTCGAAAATTGCAAATAATAAGCTCTGTGTTTAAACACAGTTCATTACACGTACATGTTTTGTCCAGCCGGATAATCCTCACACGAAAATACAACTTTTAGCACTTTTGAAATCTTGAATGCAAACGCAAGAACTAAAAAGCTAACATTAGACTATAAACAGACTACAGCCTTCAGGGCGCTCGCCTGTGACGTCAGCACCACCCTGCTACAGACAACTCTTCAAGCATGATCCATGACAATGATTTACGCTCTCGGTTTATTATATTATTTATAATCCACGCTATATATTATAAACAAATAAATACGCAAGACCTACGTGCCTTTTGGATAGTTTTTTTTGTGGGAAATACATTATGTTTTGCTTTACAGTTGTTGTAAAAGTTTTAAAACTGTATGTATAAATGTGCTGACATAGTATTATCATAAGACATGTTTAAATAAGTGTATCGCTCACGTGCATACAGCCCGCTTACCTTAGTAACAGACGACAGAAATGAGGCGTGAGTCTAATGTTATATGCCTGAAAGATTCATCAAGGGCACAGAACAACATTCAATATTCTTTTTGTCACCGAGTACAGCGAAAAGCAGCCCATACTGTCACATATGGTGTACATTTTAAGGGGGAGTGTAAATATTGCAGTTATGACAGAGTTAAATGTGTTCAGATGAAGAAAAAAACCCGACGAAAAATCTATGGATCACGTTAAAATGACAGTTAGCGTGTATTACACATTTATTCACACGTTTGCATTACTGACAGCAGGAAAGAGACAGGCTGCACTGGTAAGCAGTATCCCCATAATATCGTTTAATAAAATAAATGATCAACAAATGAATATGTCTTGACAGTCTTTACAAGTGAAGGCATTATCTACACACAATATAAATTGGCAATTAGAAAAGTGCTACAAACTATAAAATACTAATTATGAAAATACTTAAATAACAGACTAATCCAAATACCCAATGCAAGTGAGCTGCGCTCCAGACCAGTTCAGCTCGATGACGTGAGGTCTCCGACACCGTCTGTAGTCCCGTTTAGCAACTTGATAGCAACCGTCTTTTTAAAGAAGCGAAACCGATTTTAAAAATCAAGAGTGTGATGTAGCTGATGTGTTTAATGTCGTAGAATAAAACGTGAAAGTATTTTGAGTTTGTGTTAGCCACAGACCTTATTTAAGAGCTTTAACTGAAATCCCATTGAAAAAACCAATAGACTTTGGAACGAGGGAACCGGAACTGCTAAAATGCTAACTCTCTTCCGGGTTTTTGCATACAAATTAACGTCAGAGTTCCCCCACTCTATTCACCAAAATATATAATTAGCTCCGCCCACGCTCATTGCATTCTAAAAATACTTAAATATTTGTAAATAAAAGGGGCGTCAACCTGGTAACCTGTCACTCACACGAGATCCTCCAATAGCAAACCACAACGATCCGATCAATTCCTCATGCACAAAATCAAGCCCCGCCTACATTTGTCTTTGATTTTTAGGTCACATTTTATAAGCGATGCAAAACAGGATGATGGGAAATGTGTGGTGCATACAGTATCATTAACTGAATGTGTGTTTGTGTGTCTGCAGTGTCCGAGGTGCTGACGCCGGTAATGGCATCCGTGTGTTTATACCGGACATCGGCATGTTTGTGGTCAGTCTGGTCACATGGCTGCTGTGCCGAAATCTGGAGAAGCCGCCTATAAAGGAGGATTCACAGCACAACAGCGACTTTGAGGTGGACAATCAGGTGAGAAACACATAAACTTCATGTGTCCATCCACACTATGATACGTCTGATATGTGTCCATTCAAACTTAATGGGCATATTTTGCTGGCATCCGCACTTGAATTCTACCAGTAATGATCATATGAGAAGGGCTTGACGAATCAGGGAACGATATGCAGTATGTTTATAACCATCTCTAAGAATAGTGGGGGTCACAAGTAAATTGAAAGGATGAAAATTCACAGGAGGGCAAATAATTGTGTGTTGAGCTGTAGAGTTATGTCTCGTATCACTCCTGAGTTTTGGCTCTGTCGTTCTCCCAGCACATAACTTTCGGCGAGTAAACTCAGAGCCAGCGTCTTACAGTCCGTCTTCCTCCTTCACCGCAGGAGACTTTTCACGTCCAGCCGAACCCAGAGGCCGAGTCAGCTATAAATTTCAGTGCAGGAAAATACTGTGAACACACAATAATGTGGATGAAGACCTGTTGTGCAAGTGCAGTTTCTCCACAGCCTGTCAGTCTTGTTACAGTGGCCGAGAGAGCTTAACGTGCTGCAATTACGAAATTTCAATGATATATATATATATATACAGTGTAGCCTTATTTAGAATCAAATCAGCCAATCAGAATCAATCATTCAACAGCTCTTCAGTATAATTAGATTTACTGTATGAATACTGATATGATGGATTGAAGCAACAACGAAAGCTTTGTGTCAGTAAGTCATTGCCATTGCACAGATGTACTAGTGGAGATTCATGTGGCGTAATTCACTTCTGAGAGATCGTTTTCTCACTCGCGGCCTCTAAAAATACACAGAACGGCTTAAATCTAATGCGTCTGAGCAGTTAATTGATCCAGAAAGAGTCACAATATTTTTAGTTCATTGATTTCCACTAAGTGCTTTGTTTGAATTTGATCTTCTGCCATATAAGATGCTTCAGTTCCTATGAAAACATCTCCATCCGTTCAACATATATGATTATAGACAAAGAGCGGAAAGGCATGTGTTATGTAGCTACACACTGGCTGAAAAGTGCATTATAAAACCTAAAGTGACCAGAATGCAGTGGCTTTAATAGAAGTGAATTAAATGTTTATGATTTAAAGACTCTTCATTTGGTGCAGTTGGTGTTTTGCGTGATATGTTGGTACTTTGGTAGTTTCTATCTATCTATCTATCTATCTATCTATCTATCTATCTATCTATCTATCTATCTATCTATCTATCTATCTATCTATCTATCCATCTATCCATCCATCCATCCATCCATCCATCCATCCATCCATCCATCCATCCATCCATCCATCCATCCATCCATCCATCCATCCATCCATCCATCCATCCATCCATCCATCCATCCATCCATCCATCCATCCATCCATCCATCCATCCATCCATCCATCCATCCCTAAAAGCAAGTAAGGATGAAGCTTTTCAGATCCTCCAAATGAGTGTGTCAGATTTGATCCTTTTTGTGTTTTCTCGATTGTATTAGACTGATTATAAACCTAACAGAAACAATATGATATTACATAAATATATAACATATAATAACATAAATAAGATGAGCCTACAGACATTTGAAGCAGTAGGTATGGAAAGCATTAGGAATTGCTTGCAAAACTAAATGCAATAGAGAAGTATAAATATACACAATACATCAAAACAAAACATACAGACAAGCACACATACAAAAACCACGTTAAGTGCAAATGTATGTGCATAATCTTATAAGAGCAACTATGGGAAAGGCACGACACAATCCAAAGTCATATCTCAATAATATATATATATATATATATATATATATATATATATATATATATATATATATATATATATATATATATATATATATATATATATATATATATGCATTTTCTTTATCAAATGCAGCTTTGCATAGTTTAGATTTGTTGTTTTCATTCACATTTTTTTTGCTAACTATTTTTTTAATTTATTTTATTTTAGATCTACTTTTTGTTGAGCTTTTAACAATTGTTTTTTTTTATTTATTTTATTTATTGTTCAATTGATTTATGCGCTGATTGATTTAACCTTAATTGTATTAAATTTTATTATTTTTGTAAAAACAGAAAACAGTTCTAATTTATTTATTTATTTTTGTTTATTTATTTATAAATTTTTGTTCATTTATTTATTTTATTGTTCTATTGATTTTTTGATTGATTATTTGATTTAACTTTCATTTAAATTTCATTTTTTATTATATATTTTTTTATTTAATAATTTTTTTATTGATTTATTGATTGATTGATTTAACTTTCATTTTATTGAATTTTTTTCTGTATGTAAAACCATAAAACAGTTCTGATTTATGCATATTTATTTATTCGTTCATTTTCATTTATTATTTTCATTTCATATATTATTTTTTTTTTTTTTCTGGTTTAAAAACTTGAAATCAGTTCTGATTTATCCAAATGTTATTTATTTATTTGTTTATTTTTATTTTATTTTATTTCATTGTTCTATTGATTTATTGGTTTACCTTTCATTTTATTTATTTTTTCTTTTCGTAAAAAAACAAAACAGTTCTGATTGACTTATTTATTTTTATTTATTTATTTATTTTATTGTTCTATTTATTTATTGATTTACCTGGCTTTCCTTTTATTTATTTATTTTCTTTTCGTAAAAAAAAAAAAGGTCTGATTTACTTATTTATTCATTTATTTTTGATTATATATTTTTTTATTTAATTATTTTTTTATTGATTTATTGACTGATTGATTTAACTTTCATTTTATTAATTTTTTTTCTGTATGTAAAACCACAAACCGTTCTGATTTATCCACATTTATTCATTCATTTATTTGTGTATTTATTTATATTTTATTTCATTTATTATTTATTTTATTGTTCTATTGATTGATTGAACTTCATTTTATTTGAATTGTTTTTGTTTGTAAAAACTTGAAACAGTTCTGATTTATCCTAATTAAAATTTTTTATTTGTTTTTCATTTTATTTGATTGTTCTATTGATTTATAGAAACAGTTCTGATTTATCCACATATATTTATGTATTTATTAGTACATTCATTCGTTCTTTTTAAATTTTTAAATTTATTTATTTGTTTATTTTATTGTTCTATTGATTTATAGATCCATTGATTCAACTTTCATTTTATAATTTTTTTTTGTTCGTAAACCTACAAAACAGTTCTGATTTATCCACATTTATTTATTCATTCATTATTTCGTCCGTCCTTTCGTTTGTTCATTTTAATTTTTTAATTTTTGTTTATTTATTTTATTGTTCTATTGATTGATTGAACTTTTATTTTATTAATTTTTTTGTATGTAAAACCACAAAATAGTTCTGATTTATCCACATTTATTTATTAATTCGTTCATTCATTCATTCATTCGTTCATTTTAATGATTTAATTATTTACATTTTTTAGTAAATGCATTTGTCACTTCCAGCATGTTTCAGTAGTTAATTCACTAGTTAAATGCAGTTGCAAATGACAGCGCTGTATTCCTCACATTAAAAACTGTATTCCTCACTAAAATCTGAAGTGACGGATGAGATTATCTGCAGTGTTTCTGTGACCATAGAGCCATTTATATTCCTCTGTTTATTTTCTGCCCGTTTTCCGCTGGCATCTTCACCTCTTCACACACACACACACACACACACACACACAACGTTTATCTTTGATGGCTTCTCTCTGCTTCCTTTGCAATCAGGTGTGTGTTTGTTCAGGTAAACGTGTGTTTGAGTTGTGTGCCGCTACACAGAGGCCGCATACAATCTGTCATGTACTGCATGATGTGTCCTCTAATTACTGCTGCTTGTTTAGGGCACGTCCAGTAGACTGGGTTATTTCTAGGCTGCTTTGACAGACAAAATAAGTCCCGTATACTTAAAGCTAATTCACACTGTATTGACAGATGCCAACATGCATTTCGTCAGGTTTGGTTGGGATCAGTGTGTTATTCCTGTTGGTGTCTGTTGGAGTGTGTTTCCACTGTAAAGCAGGGATGTCAAGATTCACTCAACTCATGATTCAATATGATTTACAAAACTGATCTCATGTTCGACACGGTGGCTCAGTGGTTAGCACTATGGCCTCACAGCAGGAAGGTCGCTGGTTCGATTCCCGGCTGGGTCATTTGGCGTTTCTGTGTGGAGTTTGCATGTTCTCTCCATGTTGGCGTGGGTTTCCTCCGGGTGCTCCGGTTTCCCCCACAGTCCAAACACATGCGCTTTAGGGGAATTGATGAACTAAATTCAGGTACAGTACGGTACGGGTCACCTTAATCAAGCTTGCGTTTCCATTGCCAAAAGGGTACCATTTAGCGTGGTGTACGACAGAAAGTTTCAGTCGATGTCATTTTTTCTCTAGGAAATGTCTACAGTAAAGCCGTACGGGTCGCTCACATATCATATGAAAAGCACTTCTCGCAACACAGAGGCTTTATACACATAAATTCTTGTGTATAAATGTTCATTACAAACCTCTCTATGAACATGATTTGATTATAACTGCAGATCAATGATAGTGTGAAATAGCCTACTGTAACATCTGCAGTTATATAAAATAAATAAATAACTGAACATATGTGAACACATACAGACCCCTACAGTCTCCGATATGTTACCAATTACAGATAAACTACACACAGCAGACATTTAGTCCTTATTTAGGTTCAAAAACAACACAAAATATAGCCCACAGTCAGAGCAAACCTCTCATCTGTATCTGTAATCTTCAGCAGCACATGTAGCCTCTGTTGGAGAGTAATTCCGTCATTCCCAGTTCATAATAGTCTAAAAGGTGATGTTTCCGTACCAGGTGGTGATGCAGCCAGTCAGGATGCTCTCCACAGTGCAGGTGTAGAACGAGCGGAGGATGTGGGGGCTCATTCCAAACCTCCTCTTCCTCAGGCGTCTCAGGAGGTTTGGAATGAGCCCCCACATCCTCCGCTCGTTCTACACCTGCACTGGCTGCATCACCACCTGGTACGGAAACAGCACCAGCAGCAATCGCAAAGGTCTACATAGGATTGTGCGAACTGCTGGACGCGTAGTAGGAGGTGAGCTTCCCTCCCTCCAGGACATCTACACCAGGAGGTGCATGAGGAAAGCCAAGAGAATCATCAGCGACTCCAGCCACCCAAGCCATAGACTTTTCTCTCTGCTACCCTCAGGCAGACGGTTCCGCAGCATCCGGTCACGCACCAGCCGACTGAAGGAAAGTTTCTTCCCTCAGACTATCAGGCTGATGAACACTTAACACATCCCACACAAACTCTTCCCTACCCCACACTGCACACCGTCAAGATGTAGCATGCACTGCACTTTAACAAATCCATACTTAAAACAATACTGCCTACAACTATGTGTACACCTATCCATCGTACGTATCGGTGTCAACACTGCCAATTTTACATTGTCTTGTTTTTTTGTGAGTATGTCGTTGTATTTACACTGTCTGTATTTTGCACTGTCTGGAGCCAGCACCTAAGCTTTTCACTCATCATAGCACACGTGCTGCTGATGATGTGACAATAAAAGTGATTTTAATAGTTAAACATGGCAGTTTTAGGTTGCAGAAGCATCATTTGCTGCTTTTTTTTCCGGCTTCTCCTTTGTTTTTTCGTGTTTGTCTCGTTCTGACAGGATCGGATATCGGAGCGCTTCAATGATCACGCACACGTTATTAATATGAGCTCAAAAAGTTTGTTATATCAAATATAGACGCGATCGCGAGCTCTCTGGAAAAAGTGAAACCGCTCGCACTTTTAGACGGCCTCGTAAAACAACAACAGGACACTGCAGATTTTGTTCTTCTTGGCTTTGTGGCTGTTCATCAAGACAACGACAAGGTTTGTTTGAGCTCGGGTCGACCATGGCTTAGTATTATATGTATATATTATTACGGTGTAATGTCTCGGCTGTGTTTTTAAAAATGGCGCTTCCTTTGCTTTCATTCTCCTGCTTCTGTAAGTGACGTATCTCTGTAAACCAATAGCGTTCAGATGCATGTCTAGCTCTGCCTTATGGTACCCTTTGAGCCTTTTGGTACCCTTTGCAAACCAAAAAGTGGTGTGGTACGGTTCGCTTTTAGGTACCCTTTGACGGCCATAAAAGCGTATCGAACCGTACCGTACCACTCAGTGGAATGGAAACGGGCCAAAATGCAGCATTTTTCTTTGTGAATAAAACAAATAAATGTCAAATAACAAATCGAAACTGCAGTTTAAAGCAAATCCTAAATTAAGTAAATAAAGTAAATAAATATTTTATTAAATAGTAATACAAATTAAATAAGATTTATATGTATGTTTAATATTTATATGTAGATTTAAATTAAATAAACTAAAATTATGTCTGTTGTTTACTTAGATTTGGTTTTTACTTACATTTTTTTGAGCATCAGCATATCCACATTTTCTGGTGTAAGATCTTTGCACATGCTATATTTATATTATAAATACAGTTGACTTATAAAGTCAGAATTATTCGCCCCCCTTTGAGTTTTTTTGCCTTTTTTCTTCTGGAGAAAGTCTTGATTGTTTTATTTCGGCTAGAATAAAAGCAGTTTTTAAAAATTATTCGCCCCTTAAGCTGTATATATTTTCTCGATAGTCTACAGAACAAACCATCATTATACAATAACTTGCCTAATTCCCCTAACCTGCCTAGTTACCCTAATTAACCTAGTTAAGCCTTTAAATGTCACTTTAAGCTGTATAGAAGTGTCTTGAAGAATATCTAGTCTAATATTATTTACTGTCATCATGACAAAGATAAAAGAATTAAAGTTATTTAAACTATTATGTTTAGTAATGTGTTGATAAATCTTCTCTCCATTAAACAGAAATTGGGGAAAAGAATAAACGGGGTGAATAATTCTGACTTCAACTGTATATATAATATATTTTGTTCATATATTTTTATATTCAATATATTTTTGTGCATTTGATCAAAACAGATTTAGCAGATATTTATTTATTAAAATAAGATTTTAGTCACCAAACATTATTAGAAAAATAATACATTTAACTTTAAGTCAAATATTGCACAAAAAAATACAAGCTACAAAATTTCAAGTAAATTTTACATTTTTTTTTTTGCTTCTCTTAATTTTTCCTCTTTTAAAAATTTTATTTAATATTTTTACCTAATATAAATTTGGGTGGCAACGCAGTGGCGCAGTAGGTAGTGCTGTTGCCTCACAGCAAGAACGTCGCTGGGTCGCAGGTTCAAACCTCGGCTGGGCTGGGTCAGTTGGCGTTTCTGTGTGGAGTTTGCATGTTCTCCCTGCATTCGTGTGGGTTTCCTCCGGGTGCTCCGGTTTCCCCCACAGTCCAAAGACATGCAGTACAGGTGAATTGGGTAAGCTAAATTGTCCGTAGTGTATGTGTGTGAATGAGTGTGTGTGGAAATTCCCAGTGATGGGTTGCGGCTGGAAGGGCATCCGCTGCGTAAAATCGTGCTGGATAAGTTGGTGGTTCATTCCACTGTGGCGACCCCACAAGGGACAAAGCCGACAAGAAAATGATTGAATGAATGAATAAATTTGGGTGTACAAATTGTTTTATCGTTTGTAATATTGTTTATCGTATTGTAATATCGTTTTTTTTGTTAGATTAGTTCCAGATTTGGCTTCAGTACTGACTGAAAAATGTTTATGCACAAATATATTATTGTAAAGCTTCCTATAGAAAATATATAATATATAAAATATATGATGTATTTATTATATGTGCATATTAGTTTTTATATATAGACATTGTTAATTTTTCTGTCACTTTTAATAAATAAATAATGTGTCCATCCATCCTTAATTCAGCTTTATTGATTCATTCCTGTATGTCTTCATTTGTGTCTTTAATTATTATGCCGTGTTCTCTGCACACTGTAAGCTCACGTATGAAGTGTGGTCTGTCCACAGACAGCATGATGTGTTATGAGTATAAAGCTTTATGGGCTGAGTTTGTGTAATCAGGCTACTGACTTCAGCGTTAAAGCAGAGACCAGTTTTGACTTCATGCTACATTAATCATCACATCGCTGTGTGCGGAGTCACTGACGTTCAGCACACACACACTGTCTGATCACTCACTTCTCTAGTGCTGTTAACACTGCAGTTATAATCCAGTGTGTTTGTGTGAGAGA
>LR812542.1:1061524-1121524 GCA_903798195.1 Danio kyathit
AAACATAGGTTGACCAATGTGCTGAACAATACAAATCACAAAAATAAAGGTATAAAAGTATAGCTAAAACAAACAATTCTCACTGTTAATTATTATAGCTAAAACAAACAATTCTCACTGATAAAATGCCAAATCAAAAAGGTAAGTTTTCAACCTAGATTTAAAAACAGACAAAGATGATGTGGACCTAATAGAGAGGGGCAGAGCATTCCACAAGGTAGGGCCAGCTACTGCGAAAGCATTTCAGCCTCGACTTTGGGATGCATAAAAGTCTCTGGTCAGATGACCGAAGGGACCGACCAGGCTGATGCTCAGTCAACAGGTCTGGCAGGTATGAAGGAGCCAGGCCGTTTAGTGATTTAAAAACCAAAAGAAGAATCTTAAAAGTGACACGATAGTGCACAGGCAACCAGTGCAAAGAGCGTAAGACTGGTGTGATGTGCTCATATTTTTTGGTACCGGTTAAAAGCCTTGCAGCAGCATTTTGAACTAACTGAAGGCGGGATAGAGTTGTCTGACTGATCCCAAAATATAGTGAATTACTGTAGTCCAATCTAGAAGTAATAAAAGCATGAATTATTTTTTCTAAATTTTTTGCGTATTCTTCCATCCTTAAAATATTAAAGGTGGATTTGGACGCGCCAATGCTTTTGCGCCTGCGCTTCAGACTTTGTGCCTAGATCATTAAAATGAAGCCCAAAGTGCTCAACATAAATGAGTTCAGCTGTTTTGAAAATGAATCTCTTTATTCATTTACACATTTCTCAATGAATATAGACAATACTTTTTGGTGCATTAAACATAAACAGATTTATTAAGCATTTAAATCCATTAAAATGCTCTGCAGCTGTTTAGGGGTCTTTTGCCTAGATTTAGGCTACACACATACACACAGTCTCACACACACAAACACACACACACACACACACATGTATATTTATATACTCACAGAAAGCAAAATCTTTTTTTTTTGGTTTATATTCTATTTGGTGTTTCCATGATATTTAGCACATTTTTCTAAAAGTTAATAAAACATTTATCTCAAGGTTATTGCACACTGAATCCAAAAATTTTAAAAATAAATTTAACCTCACGTTGTGTGAATCGTACTGACACACTGCCTCCGAAACTTTCATCATTAAACTTTCCGTCATTAAAAAAATTCGAACCGGGTTAGATTTACTCCTTTTTTTTTCACATCCGAAAAAAGCGCTTTAAGAGGAGTTTTGACAGTTCAGAGCCACCGTACAAGCTAACTTTATGACAAACACAGATCATAAAATAAAGACAGAATGTGGCGGACAGTTGAGAACTGGATTCAGTGACTGGCGCACCTCTCCCCTGCTGCTGCTTGGTGTGTGTGTGTGTGTGTGTGTGTGTGTGTGTGTGTGTGTGTGTGTGTGTGTGTGTGTGTGTGTGTGTGTGTGTCCATGCATTTGACGTACTGCCCATAGACATTAAAATAGAAAGCATGATCCGCTTTCGGTCTGTTGCTTCAATACGGGAACACGGCCACCATCTACAGGGAGGGCAGAATTATTATATTATTATTTAAACAAGGAGGCCATGTCATTAGTTTTTCTTCTTTTAGACCCTTTCTTGCCAGCCACGCTGTGGAGTACTTGGACGCGTGTGATGGAGCATTGTCCTGCATGAAAATCATGTTTTTCTTGAAGGATGCAGACTTCTTCCTGTACCACTGCTTGAAGGTGTCTTCCAGAAACTGGCAGTAGGACTGGGAGCTGAGCTTGACTCCATCTTCAACCTGAAAAGGCCCCACAAGCTCATCTTTGATGATACCAGCCCAAAGCAGTACTCCACCTCCACCTTGCTGGCGTCTGAGTCAGACTGGAGCTCTCTGCCCTTTACCGATCCAGCCACGGGCCCATCAAGACTCACTCTCATTTCATCAGTCCATGAAACCTTAGAAAAATCAGTCTTGAGATATTTCTTGGCCCAGTCTTGACGTTTCAGCTTGTGTGTCTTGTTCAGTGGTGGTGGTTTTTCAGCCTTTCTTACCTTGGCCATGTCTCTGAGTATTGCACACCTTGTGCTTTTGGGCACTCCAGTGATGTTGCAGCTCTGAAATATGGCAAAACTGGTGGCAAGTGGCATCTTGGCAGCTGCACGCTTGACTTTTCTCAGTTCATGGGCAGTTTATTTTGCGCCTTGGTTTTTCCAGACGCTTCTTGTGACCCTGTTGACTATTTTGAATGAAACGCTTGATTGTTGGATGATCACGCTTCAGAAGCTTGGCCATTTTAAGAGTGCTGCATCCCTCTGCAAGATATCTCACTATTGTTGACTTTTCGGAGCCTGTCAAGTCCTTCTTTTGACCCATTTTGCCAAAGGAAGGGAAGTTGCCTAATAATTCTGCACACCTGATATAGGGTGTTGATGTCATTAGACCACACCCCTTCTCATTACAGAGATGCACATCGCCTAATATACTTAATTGGTAGTAGGCTTTGGAGCATGCATACTCCAGGGAGCAAGACAACATGCATAAAGAGGATGATGTGCTCAAAATACTCATTTGCCTAATAATTCTGCACTCCCTGCATTATAATGTCATACGCCAGTCTCTGTTCAGGATTTATGTACGTGAATGTATGAAGTATCACAAGCAATGCATCAAAATTCCACTGATTTCCCGAAATAAACTTTGCGTTTCAGGATAATCGTAGCGCAGCTCTTTGATGAGGAGGAGAACTCTCCTTCCTCTATGTAGGCTAGTAATAAATGAACACAATATGCAGTCTATTCCTCTTTCTTTTTCTACTTTGGAGAAGAGAGAGGAGAACAAACTATTACTGCTTGAACTGACTCTGAAATGTTTTGCATTTTTCGTAATGAATTCATTAATATGCATTGGACTTAGTGTGCAAGGTTTTTTTACATGATGAATTTTTCGCATATGAATACAAAAAAAATGCATAGGAAAATTTCTGACTTCAGTGTGCAAAGACCTTTACTCATACTTTTATTCTTATGTACATTACATGTGATATTCCAAAATGTGCTTATAAATAGGTGGTTTGAAACAGCCAATCATAATCAGCTGAAGGTTTTTAACATCCTCTCCAGTTCAGTTTTCCTTTGGATTTGCCCGTTAAGCTCTTTGATGGCGCTGCACAGAGCCACATTCACTGTGGTAATACTGTAAATATAGTTGAAAGAAACACTGATGGTTTTTTGTTTTCACATTGAAGCAGGCCTCGTCCAAATAAACAACTGATTTAGCTCAGCAGGGCTTGTTTAATTTCAATCTTTGTGTATTAAACAGTTGTGAAGTAACGCTATTTTTTCAGTTTGAGTTTTGGGATTGGAGGATCACTCAGCAAGCCTGTTCACTGACCCCAAACCTGTTTTCATTTGAGCCTGACGGATGTTGTCTTTGTAGCTGAAGTCTGTTCTGTATGAATTGAGTTATGCTGAGTTATGGCTGTCCATTTGATTAAATCTGTGCTGAGAGGCTCATGTTAACTCTTTTAACCATTCTCTAAATATACTCAGTGCATTTTACAGTTTTACTTAAATGTTAATATTTTAAGTGTTGTTTCCTAAATCAAGAATGACTGATCATGTGATATTTTTATTTTATTGCATTGCAGTTTATTTTATTTTATTCCACTGCATTTTATTTTATTGCTTTTTATTTTATTTTATTGCTTTTTTTATTTTATTGCATTTTATTTTTATTTTATTTTAGTGCTTTTTATTTTATTTTACTGTATTGCATTTTATTTTATTGCATTTTATTTTATTGCTTTTTATTTTATTGCATTACATTGCATTGCTCTTTATTTTATTTTATTGCTTTTTATTTAATTGCTTGCCATTTTATTTTATTCCATTGCAAATTGTTTTATTGCATTTTATTGCATTGCTTTTTATTTGATTGCATAGCATTTTATTTTTTATTTTATTTTATTGCATTGTATATTATTTCGTTGCTTTGCATTTTATTTTATTGCATTGCATTTTTTATTGTATTTTATTTTATTGCATTTTATTTAGTTTTATTGCATTTTATTTTATTTTATTGCTTTTTCTTTTATTTTATTGCATTTTATTTTATTTTATTGCTGTTTCTTTTATTGCATTGTATTTTATAGTATTGCATTTTATTTTTTATTATCGCGTCTTATTTTATTGCATTGCTTATTTTTTAATTTTTTTATTATTTTTATTTATTTGATTTTATTGCATTTTATTTTATTGCATTGCTTTTTTATTTTATTGCATAGCATTTAATTTTTTTATTTTATTTTATTGCATTGTATATTATTTCGTTGCTTTGCATATTATTTTATTGCATTTTATTGTATTCCATTGCATTTTATTTTATTGCATTGCATTTTTATTGTATTTTATTTTATTGCATTTTATTTAGTATTATTGCATTTTATTTTATTTTATTGCTTTTTATTTTATTGCTTTTTATTTTATTGCATTGCATTTTCTTTTATTGCATTTAATTTTCTTTTATTGCATGTTCTTTTCTTTTATTGCTTTTTCTTTTATTTTATTGCATTTTTTATAGCATTTTATTTTATTTTATTGCTGTTTCTTTTATTGCATTGCATTTTATAGTATTGCATTTTATTTGTTATTATTGCATTTTATTTTATTGCATTGCTTATTTTTTTATTTTATTTTTTATTTTTTGTTTATTTGATTTTATTGCTTTTTATTTTATTGCATTGCTTATTTTTTATTTGTTTTTTTTTTATTTATTTATTTGATTTTATTGCATTTTATTTTATTGCATTGCTTTTTTATTTTAATTGATTTTTATTTTTACGATAATGAGGCATTTGGACATTCTGACTAATCCAGTTGTTTTCTACATGCACACAAGTGTATTATTCAAAATTTAGGTGAATTTATAAATGTTTTAATAGAAGTCGTGCTATGGTTTACATTTACTTTATTTAAACATTTAATATTTTAATTGTTAAGGAATTTGGGAAAACTTTGGCGTTGTTACATATATTTATATATTGAAAAAAACATTTTAATTGTACTTTAAGAAGTCATACTTTAAATTTAATACTTTGAGATTTAAGAAACTACACATCATTGTCTTTCAATATAGCAATGATTTCCTCTGTAAAGCCTTTTGTTTCAACAACTTTTGTTTCTCTAATGCCTTTTTATTAATAATAATACTGTTTGTGTAAATGGCCACAGTAGTGGTTTCAGCTTCTGATTCTTTCATTCTTTCATATACGGTGAAGTTTGCACTTTTGTTTCTGTGGCAGAATACACGGATTCCTCAGATGTTTTCCCATGTTTTCTTTTCCTCCTCCTCTGCCGGTAAAGCTGTGTGGAGGAAGTGAGCGCTGATGTAATGTGACATCAGAGATATTCGTGTAAATCTGCCGCACATGGGAGTATTAATCAGAGCTCTGCTTCATAACACACACACTGGCAGTACAGTTCCTCCAGATAACACACACTTCTGACCAGCCCAAACGTCTTATCAGTGCTTAACATTCTAGAATGTTCATTAATTAATGCCTTTCTTATTTATTTACATTTGACGAAAATCAAGTGTCCCAGGACTGCACTAATACATTTACATTTCTGACTCCCAGTAAACCTTCATTGTGGTATTTTCAGGAAAAGGATGATGAGGAAGAGGACCAGAACAGAGAAAAGCTGGAACTGGAGGATGAGCTGCCCTTTGAAGACTTCGAGCTCAGAGACGAAGACTGTGAACTTCCCGAAAATGAGGAAGAGGAAGAAGCGGATGCAGACGACGGAGACCTGGAGGAGCCCGACATCGAGGAAAGCACCAAAATCAGGATCCTGCGGCAGATAGCAGACGCGGCGTCCAAACTCAAGGAGATCGTTGGCAATCTGATTACCAGCGCAGGAAAAGTAGTCGTAACCATATTATTGGGCCTCACAGGTGGGTCGCGCGGAGACAGACATCAGTCAGCACATATGATCAATACACAGCATTCATTTATTAACTCCAGATGAATACAAGCTCGAGTGCATTACATCCCAGAGCTCAAATAAAGTATAGCTGCAGTCACATTTACAGCCGTTCAGTCAATAATCTCCTGTGAATCACAGTGATTATGATGATCTGATCAGCTTTAAGTGTTTAAAGAAATAGTTCACCCAAAAATCTAAATTCTGTCATCATTTTCTTAAAGTTTATATCTTCTCAAAGGAATGATGACGTTGCAAATGCATTGCAGAGATGATATCTGAACCCAGAGGAATATTTGTGTTGCTTCCGTTAAGATATTTATATATTGTATAAGGGGTTTTATACTATAATGTGCCATATTATTTACTTACTTTAAAGGATGTCAGTTCACCCAAAACTCATTTGCTCAAAGTTTCTTTCTTCTATTGAACACAAAGGAAGATGCACTGAAGAAAGCTGACAACCATTGACTTTCATAGTATTTGATTTTCCTACTGTGGACGTCTTTAATGGTTACAGGTTGTCAGCTTTCTTCTAAAATATCATAATATATGCATCAAGCCAAATGATTGGTGCAAATGCATTGCAGAGATGATATCTGAAATCAGAAAAATAACTTGCAGCTTCCGTTAAGATTTTTATATATTGCAGAAGGTTTTTTGTTCTCTTTTTTTCTGGCTTTTTTTAATTTTAACTGTTAGTTCACCCAAAAATTTAATTAGCCCATTATTTGCTCAACTTAAAGGGCATCAGTGCATTACATGCCAGAGCTCAAATAAAGTACTGCTGCAGTCACATTTACCACAGTTCAATTAATAATCTCCTGTGAATTACAGCGATTATGATAATCTGATCAGCTTTAAGTGTTTAAAGAAATAGTTCACCTAAAAATCTAAATTCTGTCATCCTTTTCTTAAAGTTTATATCTTCTCAAAGGAATGATGACATTGCAAATGCATTGCAGAGATGGTATCTGAACCCAGAGGAATAATTGTGTTGCTTCCGTTAAGATTTTTATATATTGTATAAGGGGTTTTATACTATAATGTGCCATATTATTTACTTTAAAGGATGTCAGTTCACCCAAAACTCAAAGTTTCTTTCTTCTGTTGAACACAAAGGAAGATGTACTGAAGAAAGCTGACAACCATTGACTTTCATAGTATTTGATTTTCCTACTGTGGATGTCTTTAATGGTTACAGGTTGTCAGCTTTCTTCTAAAATATCATAATATATGCATCAAGCCAAATGATTGTTGCAAATGCATTGCAGAGATGATATCTGAAATCAGAAAAATAACTTGCAGCTTCCGTTAAGATTTTTATATATTGCAGAGGGTTTTTTGTTCTCTTTTTTTCTGGCTTTTTTTAATTTTAACTGTTAGTTCACCCAAAAAGTACTGCTGCAGTCACATTTACCACAGTTCAATTAATAATCTCCTGTGAATTACAGTGATTATGATAATCTGATCAGCTTTAAGTGTTTAAAGGGATGGTTCACCCAAAAATCTAAACTCTGTCATCATTTTTCAGATGTTGCAAATGCATTGCAGAGATGATGTATGAATGCAGAAGAATATTAGTTGCTGCTTCTGTTAAGATTTTTATTATTAAATTTTAATTAGCCCGTTATTTACTTACGTTAAAGCACGTCAGTTCACCCTAAAATGAAAATTCTGTCATAATTTTCTTAAAGTTTATATTTTCTCAAAGGAAGATATACTGAAGAAAGCTGAAAACCATTGACCTCCATAGTATTTGTTTTTCCTACTGTGGATGTCATCAGTGGTTACAGGTTTTCAGCTTTCTTTAAAATTTCTTCTTTTGTGTTTAACAGAGGAAAGAAATTATATATTCAGATCTTAAGCAATGCAGTTGATTTTGGGAAATTTGAAAATCAGTTGAAATTTAAACACAAACATAAAAACACGAGCAATATAGATAATCAATTATATTATAATGGTAAAATAAAGTATAGCAGAAAATGGAATTATGCATCATTTTTTAAACACCTTTTTAAACATGTTTTAATAAGTCATTTCTAATATGCAATTTATTTAGTCTTTGCAATGATAACAGTGCATAATGTTTTATTGTACAAGATACAGCTTAAAGTGACATTTAAAGGCTTAACTATGTTAATTAGGCAAGTCATTGGGCAACAGTGCTTTGTTCTGTAGACACTTTTGACCTGAGATGTTTTTGCATTCATTACACCCAAACTAAAAGAAATAGGACTTCCTCAGGAAGATAAATATAATAGGAAATGCTTGAGAAAATTAACAATTTCACAGGAGGACTATAATTGGGTCTTCAACTGTGCATTTTAGCTTAAAGACAAAAATAAATATATATATAGATACTGCAATTTTTTCCCAACAGGTTACTATTCATTTTATACGCCTCCTAACAAAAATACACACAGAATTTATTAAATATCTCAGTTTCTTGCAGGGTGTCCGCGGGGTCTTAAACAGTGTTAAAAGTTGATAAATTACAAATTAGAGAAACTTTAAGGCCCTTAAAAAGTATTAAAAAGTCTTAAATGCTGTTACAAGATATTGCATTTTGTATCATTATTGATTATACTAAAGTTTGCCTACATTTAATCTGAATATTGGGATCCTGTGTAGTGTAACATGTAAAGGCAACACTGTTATTCCTGCTGTTCGCTCCACCTGCTGGATTATTATTTTTATTCAGTATAATGAATAATGTATTAGTTTAGGATTAGTTTGTTTCAATCAGTATTTAGTAAATATAAGTTAAAATGTCGCCAATGTTACCGGACGAAACCTAAAGTGACGATGAGGTCTTAAAATGTATGGAAAGAGACAAAGAGTCTTAAATTTGAATTGAATTCGTATTGAATTTCACTTTCTGATTCCTGCATATACCCTTCCTTGATTATAAGTAGAGTGTTTAATGCGTCCACTATATTTGAAGTATATAGTGTGTATATAATGGAAATAAAAAGTTTATTATTTGTTTAATTTTATGTCTGCACCTTTACTGTGAGCTGACAGTTTTTGTGTCTCCATCTGCAGGTATGATGCTGCCGTCTTTGACCTCCTCTGTCTACTTCTTCACATTTCTGGGTTTGTGCACGTGGTGGTCTTTCTGCCGCTCGTTCGACCCGCTGCTCTTCAGCTGTCTGTGTGTCCTGATGGCCATCTTCAGCGCAGGACACCTCGTCTTCCTCTACCTCTACCAGTTCCAGTTCTTCCAGGAGGCCGTTCCACCCGGAAACACCTACGCCAGGTGAGAACGCAGAACAGGGCTTAGATTTGATTACAGAAATCATTGATTCCTTGTTTCTGAGGTGTTAAAGCCACGATCACAGTGTCCTTTTTGCCTGATAGACTTTTTATTCATGCGAATGTGGCAGACCAGAAAGCGTTGCATGCCATTGCATTGCAAATTTCAAGCTTGGTGAACTCTGACCTGCGAAATTGCATCACGTAATTGTGTGAGACCAATAAAAGATCAAAACAGATTCATATATATATGAACATAGTAATATATCCTGATGATGTTAAAGAGTTTTGAGATGTATGTCTGCGGTATTATCAGACTGCAGTATATCCTGATGTTGGGTGTCAGGAACGCTGCCTGGATTTATTCAGGATCAGTTTCTCCGAGGTGTCCCACCCTTTCTCAAACATCCTGTGAAGGCCGTTTCTCTGAGCTCCAATGCTCAACTTGTTCAGATTTGCTGGAGTATTTTAGACTTCATGCCAGGTGAATGCTCTGATTTATGCTGCTGCTGGTTGATAAAACTGCCACTGTATGCTGTATGTGATGGTGATAACATGGTGGATATAGTAAATATGAATTTAATTTATGTTACCCATAATCATGCTGTATATAAAAACATTACTCAAAGGACAAAGTGGTTGTCATAGGGGTTACAATATCAAGTCACGATACATTTGAAGCACATTGTCACATTATTTACAATGACATACTCGGTCCATTTTTCCCAATACTTGTTGCACTTTTTTGAATCGAGTCTTATGTTAAATGTCAGTCTCTCCATACAGTGTCAGGGCTCGAAATTAACCCTTTTGCTTGGTAGAACCGGTGCTCCTAACTTCAAAAATGTAAGCGCAGCAGCCAACATTTAGGCGTGCCCACCAAAAATTATGAGCACCGTCACTACAGGTTTTGTAAGGCTTTTGTTAACAGATTAATTACTCGCATTGGCTCTGCACGCACTGCTTGACGTGAATGAGATGAACTGAGTTAACGATAGGAGGTGTCTGATATTGCACAGATGATATATTATTTGCATATGTCATCTTAATAGCATTATCGTTATTTTCATGAGCTGCAATATTAGTTTAATCTCAGTGAATGCATGCTCTTTTGCGATGGTTATGCGGTGCCAGTCACACGACTGACAGCATCGTGACGATTAAATGAAGTCTTTTATCCACTCTTGGAAAAGTGTAAATGCTGGATTGACATTCAGCACATGATCACTAATCAGATCTGCCATTATTTGTAACTTTAGGTGGTTTCTAAAACTAAATCTGTCAGTGTTGTTTTCATTCTCTTGTATTCAGACCTTTGCATTTACATGGCTGAAGATCCCTGTCATCTGAACTGAGTGATAGCTAAAATAAACCAATCCATTCGTGTTCTGTTCTAGAGCAGTGGGCCAATCAGAAGGGCTTGAAGGTGGGGCAAGCATTGCGAGATTTGTTTACTTCAGCAAGTTGGCATGGCAACTGTTCCTAAGTGCTGCGTTTGGCATTTGTTGGTGCAAAGATGAATTCTGCATGCATTTCTCCTAAATACTCGCATGCAGGCAACATTTTGCAGTGAAAACCGATTGCATGGCAGCAATTTTATGCACTCGCGCAAATGCTCCCAAATATATTTAGAGGTCACATAGATAACATTTTGGGCACATATGGGACCAAAACGGTCGCAATTTCAAGCCCTGCGTGTGTTTCCTTTACAATTCCTTTATATAGAGCTCGTGTTGGAGGATCAGCTTAAAACCATTTTCATGTTAGGGCTTTTCTGCTACTTACCAAAAGTATTTGTATTAAGTATTTGGAACAATTTCTGTCATTTTCTCAAAACTTTAACTTCTTTTTTTTTTTCTATAATAATTTTTTCGGGGTTTTCCCCTTTATTAGATAGGGCAGTAGGGAGAATTGACAGGAAAGCATGGGGAGCAGAGACGGGAAAGATTGGCATAGGACCGCGAGGCAGAATCGAAATCGGGTCGCCGTGAGCACCGGAGTGCATGTGTCAACGCACTAACCACTACACCACTGGCGCCGACAAAACTTTAACTTAAAGTTTACTTCACTTAATTGCAATTAAGCCATCCAGTACGAGGCGCATATGAGCAATTCCAGCGTTATGCATGTGACATTTGCAGTAAAACTCAACACATAAAATCACACGGAAAGTATACGTTAACATTGTATTGAAACATCTGTTTAGGGCGACGCGGTGGCGGAGTGGGTAGCACGTTCGCCTCACAGCAAGAAGTTTGCTGGTTCGAGCCTTGGCTAGGTCAGTTGGCATTTCTGTGTGCATGTTCTCCCTGTGTTGGTGTGGGTTATCTCCAGGTGCTCTGGTTTCCCCCACAGTCCAAACACATGCGGTACAGGTGAATATGCTAAAATTGACCATAGTGTATGAGTGTGTTGGAATGTGTGTGTGGATGTTTCCCAGTGATCGGTTGCAGCTGTAAGGGCATCCGCTGAGTAAAAAATATGCTGATTAAGTTGGCGGTTCATTCCGCTGTGGTGAGTCCAGATTAATAAAGGGACTAAGCCAAAAAGAAAATGAATGAATGAATGAAACATCTGTTTATATTTTCCAAACCACAGAATTATGGGATCCGAAAAAGATCAATCTGGAAACATATTTTAGATTTTAAATGAGGAAAATGTGACCAAAAAAGTCTGGGAGTTTACAGTCTACAACAGGGGTCATCAGCTATATTTGTCAGAGGGCCAGAATTTTACGGGGGCCAGACCCCCAAGAAGAAAATCAAATAAAAATCTAATTTTGGCTTAGCATTATGTTTAATGTTTATACACTTTAATTCTTAAAAATGAGCTCTTAAAATGTCACTAAAATGTAATATTTATACCTCATAATTAAACAGAAAATCAGGCGAATAACTGCAAAAATAACCCATTTAATAAGCTGGCTACAGGTCTGACAGTGTAACGTTAAAAGAATGTTTATTAACTGATAAAGAGAAAGTTTAATAAAGACTTCCGTTTATTTTAGCCGTAGTGCAAATGAAACATGTCTCATATAGGAGTATTAATATAAGATGGAGCACAGGCTGGAGTTTTCCTGACAAACTGTTTCAACCGAAATGGCACCTGTTACTCTGAGAGATCAGGAGAACTGGCAGGCAGGGGTCATATACTTTTGCATTTAGCGGTTTATTCTGCAGTTAGTTTTCAGGGCATATTATTCAGACTTTATCAGCCTGCTACAACGACAGACTGTGCGTTAAAGCACGAAACACGAGCATTAACGCCATTATCATGATAGACTCATTCAGTAGTGAACTCGAGTTTATGTGACTTACACTTTTCGTTGAAAAAAGCTCTTTATGTCCTTTTTTGCTGCCGCCATCCTCACCTGCGTGTGTCAGAGACCTCACACACCTCATTCTTGCACGGGGAATTCACCTGCGCTACAGCCTCTCACATGATCACATGAGCAAGGAAAGGCACAGTCTTTCTAGGTTAACGTGTCTAGGTTAATATTGACAGCGTGATTTTTTTTAAGTGAATTAAATTATTGGTGGGGACATTTCAATAGTTGGTCCTCCTCCGCGTCCCCTCTGTCCATGCTAAATCTACTCCCCTGCTTTTTTAGTAAGACGCTCCTCATGCAGCCGTTCGCTCTTTCCTGTTTGTTATTGTGGGCGTTTCGCATAGTTCAGTTGCGCAATTCTGATTGGGCAGTACGAAAGTGTGCTCACTCGATTGGCTAGTAAGGCTGTCACACACAGACAGCAGTCATGCATTTGCTCTGAGCGTGGGAAGTCCTCTTGAGATTAGCTAATGGCAACGTTCCAAATCGCGATTGCGATTCGATTTCGATTAATTGCACAGCCCTAGTGTGGACTACTATTTTCTTTTAGATCCTCACAATTTTGGAATCCAGTCGCGGGCCGGATTGAACGGCTCAGAGGGCCGCCAGCTGATGATCACAGGTCTACAACATACTTTGTAGAAATTCTGTGAGATAAACTCCACAACCCTAAAAGAAACGATGCTCATCAAAAAGACAAGAGTTGACTGACTAGAACATTTTTGCATTTATGAGGGAAAATCTTGGTTATGGATGTGAAAGATGTGAAATTGACTTTTTATATTGTTTGAGAAAGTTGACAGAGATGTTTTTGAGTATTTGTAAAGTACTATAAAACACAAGCATACACAAACAACTTATTTTTTTCATGGCAAGGTTCACATTTGCATGTAATTGCTTATATATAGACTAGTCCAATGAGATTACAGCACCGCTCCAGAATAAACACAAAAGGAAAATTGAATAATAATGAAGCGGCGAGCGGGAATCCTGTGTGTCTGCTGGCCCATGGGTTCAATCATGCTGATTTACAGACCTGGCCTGTTTGGTATGTGACATTATGGCGACTGGTGTCCGGTGTGCATTGAGCTCATGTGTGCTGATCTGGTCATTATTAATGTATAGTTCTGCTTCTGGAACATCCGATTAGCTGGATTTGATTATTGATGATTTGATACGATCCCAGGATAGTTTAGTTCTTCAAAACTCATTCAGTAGTTGTTGTGAGAGCAACAGGTTTGTAAGCTCAAACATGCACAGGAGCAGCTGAAGTCATATGAACGGGATTAGAGTCTTTTCAAGTGAAGGTGATCCTGAGAGTGTATGTACCAGCAGATGATATTTCCCTCTTACTGTATTACATTTGGATACTGTATTAGGGTTGCGAAAATAACAATCATTTTTAACAATAAACAATAAATAATAATATAAAAATATAAAAAGTTTAAATCAGAATAAAAAAGGTATTTTGTATTTTAGTGACTAATATGTACATTTTAAGCACTAATATAAACTTTTTTAAGATACGCATACTTTGAAAAGGCATCACCCCAGTTTAGTATAATTTCTAAGAGTACACGGTTAAAGACTTTTTTTAGAATAATGAAATAAATTATGGGAGTCATGCACATGCATTGTTGAGAGCTAATATGCAGGTGATTTTTGCGGATTGTGAAGAAGTACCCCCCCCCCCCCCCCCCCCCCCACACACACACACACACAATTACATTGCCACTTACCTGCAATTTTCCCCTCCGTTCGCTGCAGATGGCGAGTGCACGCGTCATCTCTCACAGCATCCAGTCATTTTCTCTGCTTATCCATCTTCCCTCCAGTTACATTGAGCATACATTTACACACACCTTGTCTTCGTGTCTTTGTTTGTTCGTCCAAGAAAGTTGGACTTCAGTGCTGGGCCGGCCAAACCAAGTGCAGAGATGGCGTTTGCTTATGACATCACAAGCCGCGGCATGGCAGCACCACGCACTGAAGCTCCAACCGTACCATTGTCCTTTGGGTTTGGGTACAGCCATTATGGCTGGTCTTCCTGTTTCAGGAGAGAATGTTTATGAAGTGAGTTATTTGTATTTATGTTCATGTATCTGTTTAGCAGTTGTAATAATTATATTGAGGTTTGTGCCAAAAGTATGAGGAATGATACTTACCTATTATTGGTATGTCCCGATCGAGGGGCGGAGTCGGGGCTATTTAAGCAGACGCCAGACTCAAGACATTTGTCAGTTTGTCTGGCTAGCGAGCGTGTTGTGGCAGAACCGTGAGCAATTCTCTTTGTGTTGGATACTCTATTGTATATTGTGGATATAGTGTTTGTTTATTTTTGAGTTGTATATAAGTCTTTATATTTTGTTTCGTTATTTTGATGCTTTCTATGTATACTTTTTGCTATTTTTTCCTGTACATACCTTTTTGGGAAGCGAGTCACTGTACATGTACTTTGCACTGGATGTTTTTATCATCACCTTTGTAAATAAATTCCACCATTTTGTACACTTACGAGAAAGGTCATCGTTTATTAATCTGTTTTTTTGGGGAGGGGGGTTTGTTGGTCTCAAGCATCCCACGCCTTGTAGTGGACCCATTTTAAGAAAACTACACAAACTATTACGACAGCACTCGAAACATCCGGCCCTTTCGCAAGTCTGTGGAGAGGGGGGATAGTTTTGGTGGCGTCGCAGTTGTGGTGTCACCCCTGGCCGCCCCAGGAGTTAGTAGCGGAGGGATTCCAGGGACCACTTAATCGCTAGACACTCCTTGTCTTGTCTTGTTGAGATATGCATGGGCGTCCCTGGAGAAGAAGGCAGCATATTGTGCTCCAAAATCTCTATGTATTGTAATGGTGCATCACTGAAGTGCAAGTTACCTTTGACAAAGGGCACCGACACCATGACAGACCCTGGCTTTTGGACTTGTTGCTGGTAACAGTCTTGATGATCCTTTTCTTCTTTGGTCCTGAGCACACGGCGTCCATTTCTCTCAAAAAAAATACCTGAAATACTGATTCATCTGACCACAGTACATGTTTTCACTGTGTGATGGTTCATCCCCAATGCCTCCGATCTCAGAGCAGTCGACGGCCCTTCTGGACACTGTTAACATAGGGCTTCCTTTTGGCTTTTCCATTTGTGGATGTAACTTTGTGTTGTGGTACTTGGCAGATTTGCCGCAGTAGTCCTGAGCCCATGTGGTGATATGTCTTATAGATGAATGAGGATGCTTGATGCACTGAGGGATTGGTGATCACGGTTGTTCAGCTTAGGCTATTCTGATTTGGGGTTGTAATAAGCGTCGTCACTTTAAGCATAAATATCATGAATCTCACATTAACGCCTCACATCTCTATCACCCCTCAGATGATGGTAGCGACTGTGATATTTGTGTGTCATGAGCATCACTATTATTAATGGATATTCCCTCATCAGTGCCCTCAGTCAGATGCTCAAATCTCGGCTCTCGCAGATGAATAGTGCTGCTGGTTTTGGTGGCGACGGAGAATGGAGACTTCAGCTGTTTCTCATTACCGTTGGCCTGCGTTTGCATTACACAGCTGCTTTCAGGAGCGAACGAGACGGAGAGAAAGAGAAAAAACAATCAGAGGTGACTCAAAAGAGCCTTTGAGTAACAGAGATGCAATTCTTCTCAATTAGTCCTGGATCGGCCCGGTCTGGATCATTCTGACAGTCCGCACACTAAAATTCCTAACGGCAGCCATTAGAGCGCATGCAGGAATAACTGCGCAACTGCTGCGTCTCGTTAAAATAAACGAAGCACTGCTCACAACACAGATGCTTTATACACATAAATACTTGTGTATAAATGTTCATTACTAACCTTTCTATCAACATGATTTGATTATAAGTGCAGATCAATGATGCGATTACATGACATAGATAAATAGATGCAACATATATGAACACATACAGACTCTTACATTCTCTGATATGTTACCAATTACAGATAAACTACACACAGCAGAGATTTAGTCCTTATTTGGGTTCAAAAACAACACAAAATATAGCCCACAGTCAGTGCAAACCTCTCATCTTTAATCTTTAGCAGCACATGTAGCCTCTGTTGGAGAGTAATTCAGTCATTCCCAGTTCATAATAGTCCAAAAGGTGATGATGATAATAGTTAAACATGGCAGTTTGTTCATGTTTTAGGTTGCAGAAAAAATAATTTGCTCCTTTGTTTTTTTTCCGGCTTCTCCTTTGTTTTTTTGTGCATCACTCTCGTTTTTGTCCATTTCTGAAATTTGTCCATTTCTGTCATTCTTTTGCAAAAATGCAATACTCTGCCTCTCTGAATTCATTTATACACAACAGTATTTAATGCAAGTAAATTAAAAGTAACTAATTCAATAACCTAGAACTGAACAGCAATTCCTTCCTTTACTTCTTTTGGCAGATAAGTGATTTAATTATAGTAATTAGTAACTTTACAGTTGGCAGTTCATTCCTATTACTGCCTATAATTAAGATATTAGCTGATTATTAGTACTTATAAAGCACATAATCTGCATGATCTTCTATATTAATAACTACACTGTAAAAAAAATCAAAATAAAGGTTTATTGAGGCAAAAGTCATAGTTAATCGATTATTAATAGCAAATTAACACCTTAAAATAAATAGTTTTACTACTTATTACTTCAGAATGCAATTAATAGCTAAATACAGGACTGAAATTGTATTTCAATAAATTTTCTCGTTTCTGTGTCTGAAAAATAATTTAATTACTCACATTTTTTATTACTCTGCTTCTCTAAATTGATTTATACACAATTGTTTTGATTTTACTCACATTATTTAATGCAAGTAAATTATAAGTAGCAATTAAATTGCCTCGAACTGAACATCAATCCATTACTACTTTCAGCAGATAAATAATTTAATTACAGTAATTAGTTACTTTATAGTTGGCAATTCATTATGGTAACCCTTTAGTTTAGATACAAATTGGTCCCATTCTTCCTGCAAATAAGTGTTAAGATGGGCAACAGTCTGGGGTCTTCATTGCCACACGTTCTCTATTGAAGACAGGTCAGGACTGCAGGCAGGCCAGTCAAGTATCTGTATCCTCTAACTCTACAGCCAGGACTTTGTAATGTGTGTAGAATGTGGTTTTGCCCTGTCTTATTGAAACAAGCATGGGTGTCCCTGGAAAAGAAGGCAGCGTTTACTATTAACTAGTGTCTTATAACTGCCTATTATTAAGATATTAGCTGATTATTAGTACTTATAAAGCGCATAATCTGCATGATCTTCTATATTAATAACTACATTGTAAAAAAAAAAATCTAAATAAAGGTTTATTAAGGCAAAAGTCATAGTATTCATTGTACCTCAAAATAAAATGTGACTTTAATTCTTTCACAACAGTGACGTGTTCATCAGTGTTTGTTGTCTTTTTCTCCATTACACTAGATTAGTAGCTGTTCAAAAATGGCAAAACCGTGACCAAACATTGCAAATAAACAATTCAGACCTCTAAAAGTGTTCTAAAGCGGTCACTCACCGCACGTCTTCCTGAAACCTCATACACTTTCAAAGCCTCTATAAAAGGCACAGATATAAAACACACATCTGTGGTTTGAACCCAGATCTGAAAACACACCGCGCCGTGAATATGAGTTCTGTTACCTTTGAGAAATACAATGAAAAGAGAGAAACATGCAATGAGAGCAGAAAGAAATATGCTTTACTAAACCTCCTTCGCTTAGCCACACAGGATTAAGTGGTTTCTGCAGGATTTAGTGGTTTCTTGCTCAAACAAAACCTGAGAAAGAGTCTATTAGGAAAAACATTAGGAGATCTGCGAACCTCAGGGTCGAAAAACAAAGAGCTTTTCTCTGACGGTCACATAAACAGCGCCGTCACTTTGTCATGCAGCGTTTGCGGTGAGGACGCAGTTTTGATTACACACCCGCTCGGCTTCAGCTATGTGCAAATGCCAGAGAAGAGGCTATTTTGGGTGGGAAAAATATGCTAATTTAGCAAAACCAGAGATTAGAACCAAATGGCTTGATGTTGGTTTGTCTCTCGGGTGCAGCCAAAGGAAGTATTACAGCTAGACTATCAGAGTGTTCGTCTTCACAAAATATACAGTTGAAGTCAGACTTATTAACCCTCCTGCATATATTAGCCCTCCTGTAAGATTTCATTTCAGCACATTTCTAATCATAATAGTTTTAATAACTCATTTATGATTAATTTATTTTCTCTTTGTCATGATGACAGTAAATAATATTAGACTAGATATTCTTCAGGACACTAGTATTCAGCTTAAAGTGACATTTAAAGGCTTAACTAGGTTAATTAGGGTAAAGTTAGGGTAATTAGGCAAGTCATTGTTTAACAGTGGTTTGTTCTGGAGACAATCCAAAACTAATATTGCTTAGGGGGCTAATAATATTGAAATGGCTTTAAAACAATTAAAAACTGATTTTATTCTAGCCGAAATGAAATAAATAAGACTTTCTCCAGAAGAAGAAATATTAAAGGAAATACTGTGAAAAATTCCTGAATCTGTTCAACATCATTTGGGAAATAACTGAAAAATATATATATTTTTAAAATTAACAGGAGGGCGAATAATTTTGTCTTCAACTGTATATATTGAAGTATTATATTTTAATGTTGCACATTTCTTTATCAACATTAGTTCTGATGATAACCAACAATATTTAGTTTATTTTGAGAATTTCAACCTTTTTAATTGCAGTTTGTTTACATCATGAAAATGTAATATTTTTTATTTATATCACAAAACTGTTGAATGCTTGATTCTGATTGGTGGATGGGCATTCTAAGGTGTGCAGTTATTTTCAGATAAACGCACATCTAAAGTAGTTCGGCAAGTTTTGAGAGTGCATTACAGCTCTATGGCTGCGTCTAAAACCACATACTTCCATACTATGTAGTCCGCTAAGTGAAGTTTATTTATAAACTAATTTCGAGAGGATCACATGCTTATGATTGCTAGCAGCTGGACCCACATTATCCAAATCAACATGCACCAATCAGATGATCCCTAAACTACTATAAATACCCCGGGTTTCATATCACCGCTATCTTCGCTTTGAAGAATCCCCCCTTCCACCCCTACTCCTTCCCTTTTCTAGATGGGTGACACGGTGGCCCAGCGCTTAGCGCTGTTGCCTCACAGCAAGAATGTCAATGGTTCTAGGCTGTACCTAACCAGCGGGCATTTTCTGTGCGGAGTTTGCATGTTCTCCCCGTGCTCACGTGGGTTTTCTCCGGGTCCTCCGGTTTCCTCCCACCGATTAAAAACACGCAACCTAAATTTTGATTGTTCAACTTTATAGACTTGCTCCCTATGTAGTACCTATCTCGTTAAAGAGAACTACTATCTGCTCTTCAACACTACGAAGGGGGAGTTCTCGAGATCTACCTGAGCTCGATCTCCCCTCTCGCCTTGCAACGGGAGGGAGCCCCGGGCTCGAGGATCTCATGAGCTCAGGGCTCTCTCCCGGGACAGCATGCCAAACAAGCTTTATAATTAATCATCAGCTAAGTGTGAACTCTTGAAAATCAGTATGCGAGCCGAGTAGTACGTCTGAATTCATAGAATTCAAAAATCAGTATGCGAGAAGTACCCGGATGACTTACTATTTCCGGCGAGATTCTGAAGTGCGTATCACATGCACGCTGCGCTATCCCATGATGCCCCACCAGAGAATGCAGAGCGACGTAACTGACGCAGGTAGGTCACGTGACCATGACAAAATGGCGGATGTAGTACGTCCGATTTCCATTCATACTTCTCACATTCATATTGTATAGAACATAGTTTTCTAACAGCTGAGTTGTACGTTTAAATTCAAATGCAGTACCTACTGAATAGTAGGCGGTTTCGGACTCTGTCGCTTTGGCACTTTTTTGTTGCCAACAAAATAGAAACCTGTTTAATTTTAATTTATATATTTATTTATTTATTTATTTGATTTCTTTGCTTAATTGACAGTGAGATGAACGCCTTTTATTGGGGAAATTTTTGCCCTAAAGGTTTATTTTTGCAAAAACCCAACCAAAATTATCACAGAAAAGCATTAAGATTGTAGATGTAAGATTGTTATTGGAAAGGACTTTAGAAAACTGAAATTTTTAATTCCAAATTAAAATCTCTGGCTTATGACTACAAGTTTTGCTTTTCTGGCAGGTTCAAAACATATCTGAAACTCAAGATATACAGTGAGTGAAAGTTCAAAATGACCACTACCACCACGTGTGGCACCGCCACAGGACAAAGGGATTATTAAATGTTTTTAGGTGTAACAGTTTGCGACAATGCCGCCAGGGGGCACAAAGGGACGAGATGCGAACAAACAGAAATATACAGTAACTGTAAATACCTTCATAAATCACCATCATTAAAAACTTGTTAAGCTTTATTATCATTGCAAACTTAAGTGCAATGAGGATTCATTTGGAAATTGAAATTAAAGTCATAAAAGACAACTAAAATGAAAGTACAAACATACATGTATGTGATATTTCTGAGATCTGAATGTGAAATGTTGAGGATTCAGATCTTTATGATTTGGCTGGTGTCCTCATGGCAGTGTTTTCTGCTCAAGAGTGTGTTTATTATACACTGGCCGCATTAGAACAGCAGCTCTTATACTCCTTATTTTCAAGACTTGGATGCCACGCTTTGGGTTTGGACGATTCACCAAAGCCAAAATATTCTGACTTCATATTTTCTCCATGTCGTGAAGTAGCTGCGAAATGAACATCTGGCAAACCGCAATGATTGAACCAACGGCACCAAAACTATAAAAACCAGCAAGCATCTGTTCATCACCTAATCTGGGTTTTACCTGCGACTAGTTACCGTTTATTGATTTAATATGACACACATAATATATCAGTCATATGTACATTAATGCACAGTGTATCTGAAGTGTGTGTCTGTTTTCTCTTTTGGTTTAATACCTTGTTTACTTTTTTTAACTTGTAAAATAGGAATATGCTGTTTTTATGTGTTTTTAGTCGTCCAATTTTGGTTCCATATGAGCTACAGAAAATAAACACAAGCTTAACCTTCAGAAATCTGGAGTGGATTAGCAGATCCTCTGTTAGAGCTTTTCGTTTTATTAGTTTTTCTGTGCTGAAAGTTTAGTAAAGTGTTTTCTGATCAGTGTTTGTCTTATTCTCAGATCGTTTCGTTTTTATATTTTCATATAATGTTATTAATTTAATATTTACCTTTCTGATCAATGCACCACTGCAATCATGGAATCACACTAATATTGATTATTGTGACAGGACTACACAGAAGTTATTGCGAACACTTGCATTTACTGCTCTTTATGTGTATATAAGATGAGTAAACATAATGTGATGTGTTGCTCTGCTGTTCTCAGTCTGTTCGGGATTTCTCCGGTGGTTCAGACGGACTGCTCTCACACCTGGATGTTTAAAGTCAACCCTGCTCTGGAGTGGCACCACTTTGTCAATCCCATCATGCTCTTGGTTCTGTATTACACTCTGGCCACACTCATCCGCCTCTGGCTGCAGGAGTCAGAAGACACGGTCAGTCTCATTTACACACTTTTCTTCTTCTTTTGTGGTCAGATTTGACAGAAATTGACTTTACTAATGTGATAGCTAAAAGGGCTGCAGAATTCTAGTTAAAGTGAGATTGAATTGGCTTCACTTTTAGTGCCATGTCATGGCTGCCATCACTTTGGGAAAAAAAACACACATGCAAATCATACTTCCCATGTGGCTCTCTGTGCAACACACTGAATGTTATTTACAACTTTATTACCTGTTATTCACAGCCTATGCAGGTTCTGTTCACTGATGTAGTGAACAGTGCATCAGCTCACATGTGATTTCACAGCCTCAAATACATCATTACATGAAGACAGAAATGACATTTTTGGGTGAATTATACCTTATAAATACAGTATGCTGACCATTTGGAGGTGTCCACGTTGCTGAGCAACATAAAACAATGTGAAGAGTTGTGCGACCGGCTTTATGCTTCTCCTGAACTTGAAAATATAATTGGCTGAATCGTAGAGATGCTGGATTAAGATCGTATAGGGCAGGGGTGTCCAAACTCGCTCCTGGAGGGCCGGTGTCATGCATTGTTTAGCTCCAACTTGCTTTAACACACCTGCCAGGACGTTTCTAGTATATCTAGGCTGTTTCTCAATTCCAAGAACGCAGAGAATGGACTTGCGTTCTTGTGGAGACCGGTCTTGCCAGGTGTCCTCGGAAGAACAAACTCGGGAGACCGCGAGAACAGAGAACGCGTCCTGTGAGAAATGAAATGCTGCGTTCTTCCTGATGGTCACATGACCTTCACGCGTTTTAAATGGAAAATTATTTAAACATTACAGCGTTCATACAACCATTTATTGTTTTTCCCCTTTTCAAAACATATACTCTGCATAAAAACATTATAAATACAATGCACAATATAAATAAAACAGATTTTAATACAAATTTCAGCAAACAAACACTCTTAATGTGTTTATTCCTTTACTAAGATGTCTATGGTAATGTTTATATTCACCGTTTCATTTAGGGAAACTCCTGAGGTAAATAAGTGATATCGCTGAACTTTAATAATAAATCTATATTAAATGATGCGCTTCCCACCTCCAGTCGCAATGACTTTTGGGACTTCTAGAATGAGATCGGTGCTCAAGTCTGCATCGGTGCGTCCTCGATATCAAGAACACATCCGGGAAGTTTCACGCGTCCTCTGTTCTTGCGGTCTTGAGTATTGGAACTGAACTTAACAGCTGATGATGACGTTACACAAGAACACGAGGACGCAAGACTGCTGAAGAGCGCATATTGAGAAACAGCCCTAGTAAGGGCTTAATTAGCTGGTTCAGGTGTGTTTGATTAGGGTTGGAGCTAAGCTCTCCAGGACACCGGCCCTCCAGGACCGAGTTTGAACACCCCTGGTAAAGGGGGTCAAATTGTTTTATATACATAAAATATAATAAAAGGTTGAATAAAAGTAACTTTAAGTCTTTGCCAGGGCTTGACTGTATATACACCCACAGTATGAGAATTTATTTCTGACATGTGTGTGATTGTGTCTGATCAGCAGGTGAGGGATGCAGAAACTGAGGGAAAAGATGAAGCAGATTCTCCAGAAAACAGCCCTAATGTTTACACTGCAGACCAGAGGAGGCAGCTGTGGAGAATGGCTCACTATCACACAGATGAGAGAAATGTACCAGTCTGCATTACATAAACAAACACCATTCACACAATGCCATATTCATAGTTAAATGTGCCATATACTGCATTGATTCATTAAGATCAGTTCTCTGATGTCTGTCTACACTCAGTAAATGATGTTTGCTGCTTGCTTATTTAAAAGGAACTGAAACAACACAATTCTCGAGTGTTTTTTGAGACAACTCAATTGTTTTATGTTCAATTCACTTAAATGTGTAAAACAAGTTTCCACAAATTGGTTATTTAATTGTTGTGTTAATTATTTGTATCATGTGTGTATATATATATATTAAATTGCAGTTAACTTTAATAAACACTGTAAAAAATGCACACAATTCAGTCATGTTATTAACAAATTTAAGTGGATTGGACAAACCAATTAAGTTGTCCCAAAAAAAGGCTCAAGAATTGTCGTTTCAGCTCATTGTAAATAAGTAGTTTGAACAAACAGCAAACATATTATTTTTTATATAATTAAAAGCTTTTAGTGTAAACTCTTTTAAAGTCCTCCGTCATTTTTATTTTTAGTTTGTGATACTTAATGGTAGTTTTTGTAAAAGCTTTCAAATTATTCATTAATTATATAAATAATGTGCATACCACATTGTTTTTGCTGTTGCTTCCGGGATGTAATTTAAAAAGTATGCTTTGTTTATTTTATTATTTATTTATTTGTTTGTATTTTTCAGCTTCTCGCCACACAAGGAGCCTACAACACCCCTGAGGTCTGAGCTACAGATTAAACATCATCTACTGATAACAGAAAGCCACACAGCATTAAATGAAAGCAGAATAAACACTGCCACTCTTTCTGTCTTGCTCAGGTTTTAATCGTAACGTCAAACGGAGCGTCGCTGGACTTCACATCAGTTACTCATGAGAACAGACCCAAGTCTGCGGAGCGAAATCTTTACTCCACTCCGCATTATAAAGCAGGCCAGCCTGAGTCTGACACACGTACGTCAGTATCACACACACAAACGTTTGTTTTTGTGAAATGTGGGGACATTACATAGGTTTCCATTGTTTTTCTACTGTCCAAACTGTATTTTGTATGAGCCTAACCCCACCCTACCCATAAACCCAGCTTTACTTTCTAAAAAAAACACTGATTCTGTGTGATTTTGAGGAATAATTACATCAGCAATGTCCTCATAGTTCACCACCTTCATGTAATACCTGTGTCATACCTATGTCATCAAACTGATTTGTGTCCTGATATGTCACAAACACACACACACACACACACACACATACACACACACACACACACACACACACACACACACACACCATGGGTTTCGAAAGATGATCAGCCCAAGGGTTTCAATATTTAAATTTTTTTACTGACAACCTAATAATATTAATAATTAGTTTAATAATACTTAGTTTACTTAATAATTAGTAATTTGTTCGTCCATTCATTCATTCATTCATTCATTCATTCATTCATTCATTTATTCATTCATTCGTCCATTCATTCGTCCATTCATTCATTCATTCATTCATTCAATCATTCATTCATTCATTCATTCATTCATTCATTCATTCATTCATTCATTCATTCATTCGTCCATTCATTCATTCATAAACCCACATTTCTTTGACATCTCGATAAAGTATAGATGACTAACAGAGTCTAATTTTGTGAATAAGCGGTGTCGTTTTTATTCCAGTAAACAGTCTTTTTCTTTAAACATGGCTAATTAACAATGTAATTCATGTTATAGATGGATATATTACTGTTTTATTCATTATTAATATATATTAATATATGTATTACATTCAAATTTGTAAAACATGCTTATAAAACACCATTATAGTGTTCTTTTTTTGTTAACTTAATATTAAAAAGAATAAAATGGCAATATTTTGTACTGAATATATATTTTCTTGCATTATTTTTCGTCTGATGCAAATGTGTTTCGTTAAGTACAGTTGAGATTTTTAATTCTTTTTTAAAGTGCCGTTTAACTGAGATTTTATTTAATATAATAGTTTAATAACTAATATCTAATAATTAATTTCTTTTGCCATGATGACAGTACAATGTATTTTACTAGTTACTCTGCAAGATATAGTATTCAGCGTAAAGTGACATTTAAAGGCTTAACTAGGTTAATTAGGCAAGTTATATAAAATTAGGTCTTTCTTAAGGGGCTAATAATATTGACCATAGCAGTTTTTTAAATTAATATATATATATATATATATATATATATATATATATATATATATATATATATATATATATATATATATATATATATATATACTTTTTTTTTAAAATTATTATTATTATTATTATTATTTATTCCAGCCAAATTAAAAGAATTAAGACTTTCCTATACAAATATATTAGGGAAAATACATATATAAATACAAATATAACAGAAAACACTGAAAATTTGATTGATCAGCAAACAAAAAAGCATACACTACCGATCAACAGTTTGGGGTCTTTTTCTTTTTTTTAAAGAAAATTATTCTGTTCATCAAGGTGGCATTTATTAAATGTAAAATAAATTTGGTAAATTGTTAAATATTTTATATAAATATTATATAATTGTTACTTATTACTATTACTTATTGTATGTATTTTCAAATGAAATTATTTGTCCAGTGATTATTGCTTTTATTACTATTACCATTAATAATAATAATAATAATAATAATAATAATAAAGAAGACTGGAGTAATGAGGCTGAAAATTCTTCATTAAAATCAGTGGAATAAATGATTAAATTAAATTATAAACTTCTTTTGAGCAGTTATTTTATAGTGCAATAACATTTCACAATTTTACTCTTTGTACTGTATTTATGATTAAATAAATGCAGCCTTGGTGAGCAGGAGAAGCTTATTTTAAAACATTTACAAATCCTGCTGACCTCAAACTTTTGACCGGTGGTATATATATATATATATATATATCAGTGTTTCCTCTAGGGATTTTTCCAGCTGTGGCGGCAGGTCTTTTGATCTACCAACTACCTATGGCGTTATTTCAATGACAAATGTCGTGACGCAGTATTACAAGTCGAGATTGGATTTATGTAATACCAGCATGTAGATCTTTTTGCTTGCGTGAGGATTTCCTCTGTTCGTGCACAAAACTTCTTGCACGCCCTCAAATATATACGCTGCTCAAGTGCAGATATTTTTGTGAGCTCTTAAATAAACGCTGCTAAAGTGCAATTTAGCGCGTTTATGTAGTGAGTATGTCATCAACATTTATTAGATTGGCTATAGGAATATTTATGAATGTCTCCAATAGACCTACAGAGCGGCATTAATGCGTCCTGAGGTAAAGTGAAACGGCTATAAACTCCAGCAAGATAAAGTCTTTGTTTGTTGTATGCAGACCCATAGACCTTTATCTATAAATAAAGTAGAATTATGGAAACTGTGTTCATCATAACTGAAAGCTATACGTCGTGTTTGCTGGCCTCATGCACCTGTCAGTCAGTCAGTCAGTCAGCATGTCACCATAAAGAGTTAAACAAATAACGCATGAATTTTGTTGTGGCGCCCCGCCATGGAAGAATGAATGCAGCGGAAACCTTGTGTATAAATATATATATATATACTGTATATATATATATATACTCTAGGGCTAATAATTTTGTCTTTAACTTTATATTGACTTGATATTTTCTACAAAAATCCTGATTAAGATTTCTTTCTTGGTTAGTGCACATGATTAGTAAGTATGATTTGTTTAATCAAGTACATACTGTAGTCTTTCCACAAAAATCTGCACTCTGTTTCTTAAATATTTTCCATACATTTGTTTTTTTCCCCCAATTCTTGGAAATGCAGCCCCTGCTTTCCAGAGAGAGAGATATTTATATACAGGCAAAGCCTCCATTCATGTTCAAGGGTAAGATATCAGATGATTCACAGAATCCAGCAACAGATTTCCTCTTTTTCAGAGAGCCTGGACTGCGGTGTTTACAGGATTGACTCTGCGTATGTGGAGCTTTCCGAGGTTCCAGTCGCTGTGGTTCGGGTGAATTCAGTGGTGAAAGTCTTCAGGTTCATCATGAAGCAGAGCTACATCTGCGCTCTCATCGCCATGATGGTCAGTTCCTCACACTCACACTGCTCAATGAGTCACAGAACAACTGATTACTGTAATTAATAAATTTCTTATCCGCAGACAAATAAAGTAAGCGATTACTGTCCATTTTAAGGTCATTTAAGTCCAGTTACTTTAATGTACTTGCATTAAATATTTAAAACAAATTCAATGTTTTATGTATAAAATCAATTCTGAGAAGCACAGTGTAATTGTATTTATATTGTTCTACAAATATTTCGCAGAATACATTAAGTAAATGAAGTTTACAGATGTTTGACACATTTTAGTAGATATTATAAATGCCTTATTGAGTAATTAAATTAGTTTTCAGACAGACTAAATAGAAAAGTCATTTAAATACAACTTTAATGGTGTATATAGTCAATATGCAGTGATTTCCCCAGCACTGTTCATTCAGCAGGTGTGTATTTTCCTCTTGTGTGTAAATCCTCAGTGTTTTCTTCTTGTTTTCAGGCCTGGAGCATCACGTATGTCAGCTGGTTGACCTTCGTCTTCCTCATCTGGTCCTGCACTCTCTGGATGGTGCGCGACCGCAGGAAATACTCTATGATCACCTCTCCGTTCATGGTGTTTTACGGGAATCTGCTCATCATCCTGCAGTACATCTGGAGCTTCGAGTGTCTGCAGCCGGTGCCGGGACTCTTCCTGAAGAAAGAAGTGCCCTTCCGCGAGCTGGGGTCCAAAGTAAGACCACGTCATATGTCTTTAAATACCCCATATGACGCATCTTTAACAGGTCTTGGTGTTGTTATTTTCTGCATTAGATTAGGTTTAAATTGTTTTGTTTCAAGTCCCTTCTCCCTAAATGCTTAGAGTGCACTGATTGGCCAGATGAACCAGAATATTTTGATTGGCCAACTGACCCAGAGTGCTCTTATTGGCCAATTGAACAAAGTGATCTGATCAAACACTAGACTATTGTGCTCTGATTGGCCTGCTAAGCTAGAGTGTGCTGATTGGCCAACTGAGGCAGGGTGCTTTGATTGGCCAGCTGAACAAGAGTGCTTTGATTCGCCAACTGAGCCAGAGTGCTCTGATTGGTCAGCTAAATAAGAGTGCTTTGATTTGACAAATGAACCAGAGTGCTCTGATTGGTCAACTGACCCACAGTGTATTGATTGACCAGCTGAACTACAGTGCTCTAATTGGACTGCTGAACAAGGGTATTCTGATTGAATAACTGACCCAGACTACTCTCATTTGCCAACTTAACCAGAGTGCTCTGATTGGCCAGCTGACCCATACTGCACTGATTGACCTGCTTACCCAGACTGCTCTGATTGGCCAGCTGAACCAGACTGCTGTGATTGACCAGTTGAACAGTGCTCTAATTGACCAGCTAGACCAGGGGTGTCTAAACTCGGTCCTGCAGGGTCGGCGTCCTGCTGAGTTTAGCTCAAAGTTGCTTCAACGCACCTTCCAGGAAGTTTCTAGTATATCTAGTAAGAGCTTGATTAGCTGGTTCAGGTGTGTTTGTTTAGGATTGGAGCTAAACTCTTCAGGACACCGGCCCTCCAGGACTGAGTTTGGACACCCTGGAGCTAGATCATTGTGCTCGCATTGGCCAGATGAACAAAGTGCTCTGATTGGCCAATTGAACAAAGTGCTCTGATTGGACACTAGACTGTTGTGCTGTGATTGGCCTGCTAAACCAAAGTATTCTGATTGGTCAACTGAAGCAGGGTGCTTTGTTTGGCCAGCTGAACAAGAGTGCTTTGATTCGCCAAATGAACCAGAGTGCTCTGATTGGCCAGCTGAACCACAGTGCTCTAATTGGCCTGCCGAATAAGAGTATTCTGATTAGCCAGCTAAAGCTGCGGTCACACTGGACTTTTCTCCCTATAGACTTCCATTCATACGCACGCAAATGCGTCAGACCGGAAACGCAAGGTCATGCGTCAAGTTTCGCAGGTCGCTGCAGTGCAAAGTTCAAGCTTGGTGAACTCTGACCCACGATATCGCATCACATGATTGCATGAGACCAATCGAGGATCAAAACATGACCTCTCTGGACAGAAATTTAAAACCTGGAGCAATTGCTTGCTTTTTTTAATGTCTAATCATCTTGTTTAATCCCACCCCTTTTCGCAGTGCTGTACGACAGAATTTCACAAGCTCAAACTCTAGTGTGACCGCAGCTTAACCCAGACTGCTCTGATTGACCCACTTACCCAAACTGCTCTGATTGGCCAGCTGAACCAGACTGCTTTGATTTTCCAAATGAACCAGAGTGCTCTGATTGGCCAACTGACCCACAGTGTACTGATTGGCCAGCTGAACCAGATTGCTCTGATTGGCCAGTTGACCCAGAGTCCTCTAATTGGCCAGTGGAAGTAGATTGCTTTTAAAAAAGACTGACCTGAATTCATTTTTATTTAAATTTGCAACAAAAAAATTTAAAGCTTACATTTTGGAGTGGTCTTCTTGTTGGTTTTAAGTAAATAAATAATTATAAAAAAAACTCAAAAACGAGCCAGAACATATGTTCTTCAGAATATGGGAATAATAAACAAGCCCAGTGGACTGCTTTTTATAAAAACAAAATTTATAAAAATGTCTAAAACCAAATAACTGAACAGCACCACATTGAATGTGCAGCGCTCACATTCATTCAATTCAGTCATAGTCTTTAATGTTAATATCGATCAGATTTAAGACTCTTACAATGTGAATTTAAACAAACTGAATGTAAGGATTTATAAAGAGCGTTGTAAAGATTGGGAAAAATCCTTAGACTCAAAAACCCTGAAAGTTTATTATTTATTGAAGATAGTTAGGAAGAAGATAGTGCTAAAGGTGTTGTGTTTACAAATATTTATTTGCAGATGAAAACAATGAACCACTTAGGGCTGTTTGATACAGTGATTTTTGGCTTGTCAGTCAAACAAACACACACACAACCTCTTTTTGTCTTAAATGAGTAATATGATGTGTGTGTGTAGACTTTGTGTCTCCTCAGCTTCTGGCTGTTATTGAGGCAGTTTTTGACGGAGCGGAGGGAAAAACACACAGATGACCCTCAGCTCTCAGATGTCACAGTGGACGGACACAAACTCGGTGAGAGACACACTGGCACTCTTTATTATTTCATTATTGATCTTCTTTTGTGTTTAACAGAAGGTTTATAACCACTTGAGGGAGCGTAAATAGAAAGTAATTTTCATTTTGTGTGAACTATCCAGGGTTCATACGGTCATGGAAGACCTGGAAAAGTCATGGAATTTTGACATGGCATTTTTTCAGGCCTGGAAAAACCCACATAGTTTTGGACAAGTCATGGAAACTAGTTTAACAAATATCTGTATAGTTGAATTAGAGCTGCTCGATATTGGAAAAATCTGACATTACCATATCTTGTATTACTCTGATGTATATTGCGATGTGAAAACAATTTCAGCAGATGATTTAACAGGTTTATTGGATTGATTGGGGGAATTTTGTAGAGGAGTGAATCTCGAATAATGAATTAAATAACAAATAAATTACAAGCAAAGATAATAAAATATAGCAAAGACAAAAGTGAATTATAGTGTTCAGGTATTCACTATTCAGGTGCAGATATTAAATAATCAACACTGCATCGTCTTCATTGTATATTATTTAATCTTTATTAAAGTTGCACAAAATGTCTTGTGGCCGGATGTTTAAAACTCTGAAATATTGACATGATCACACAGTCACAGGCCTTGAAGAGACAGTTTACTCAAAGATGAAAGTGTACTCACTATTTACTCACACTTCACTTGTTTCAATACTAGAGGAGTTATTAAATTATATTCTTTTTGTGTTCATTTAAAAAAAGATAGTTTGAAACAAGTGAAGGGTTTAATGTAAATGGTAAGTCATTTTTGGGTGAACTACCTCTTTAAAAATGCATGCAGATGATAAAGTTTTACTCCATTATGATTAAACTATATTAAACTATAATCCCAACATTGCATATCCTGTGATGTGACTATTGTGGATGCACACATTGCGATATCGATGCTGAAACGATATATTGTGCTGCTCTAACTTGAATATAGGTTAGTTGTCTTTACTTTTTTTTTGTCCTTGGCCAAAAACTTGCTCACACATTGTTAGTGCTGTGCAGGGGCGGACTGGGAAAGCATTTTCAACCGGGCAAAAGTAACTGTCAGTCAGGCCACATCTGATCCGATCAAGAAAGTGAAGAGCAGGGATGGGGCGCGGAGGGGTGCGCGGGGATGCGCGGCAGGCCAGAGTCCCGGTGGCAGCCCACATCTGATGCGATATAGAAAGTGAAGAGGGGGGCAGAATCACGGTGGCAGGCCAGATTGACCGTCAGGCCACCGGGAAATGTCCCGGTGCTCCCTATGGCCAGTCCGCCCCTGGTGCTGTGTAAGCATGATCAAAATCAAAATCACATAGATATAAAAACAAATTGAAACAAAAATAGATTGTTGCGTGTTTTGTGATGCGCTGTAATAAAATTGAACTCCATTGTTTTTCTTATTATTTACAATATATATGTGGACATTACATCAAACATTACGTCATGAAAATGAAAAGTCCTGGAATTTTAGTAGTAGAAATGTGTATGAACCCTGACTATCCCTTTAAACAGCACTTGGGAAATATTTGAAAAGAATACAAATGTCACAGGAGGTCTAATAGTTTTGTGTTTAACTCCATGCTGTTCACCCTAAATGTCAGATTAGTGAGTGTTGTGTAAATGTGCCTCTTTGTGCAGGTCTGCAGGACGAGGCCGCCGGACACAGAGAGATGATGGAGGTGTTGGGGAGCTCACTGATGGCGATGCTCAATAAATACTGGATCTACATCTGTGGAGGGATGTTCTTCTTCGTCAGCTTTGAGGGACGCATCGTCATGTACAAGATCATCTACATGATGATGTTTCTCTTTTGCGTGGCGCTTTATCAGGTTTGTGTTCATTCTGAAGAGCAGCAACTCTGGAAACAGACTAATGCATTGATTTCACTTCAACTTTGACAAATAGCAGGCCTTAAAGTGGCGTTGTGTGTTCATGACGGGAGGGAAAGTATTAAACAAAAATCAGTGTGGGGTTTGTTTTGTGTTTGTCTGTCATTTTTCTTGTTTAGCATCATTTATTTTAAGTTTGCCTTGCATAATATTTTAGTTTGCTTATTATGCTCTAACAGAGCATAATCTTTGTCTGTTATCTGGCTAGTTTATTATTATTTATTTGTTTTGCATTTGTCTGTCCTCTGTTTGTTTGTTTATTGCTTGTTTTTTTATTATTTACCCTGCCTTTTGTCTTTCTCTTTGTGTGTGTGTCACCTGTCTGTCAGGTAACTGGTCATCTCTTTTCCTGCAGCAGTTTTAATCGCACCCCGATGTGATGTTCTGGATCTGTTTTGTGTTTGTTTGTTTATTTTTTCGAGTGTTTGTTTGTTTGTTTGTTTGCATGTTTTTCTTGCATTCATCTTCTCTCCTTTAGCAGTAATTTTCATCACACACTGATGTGCTTCATCTGTTTTGTCTTTGTTTGTTTGTTTGTTTGTTTTTTGAGTGTTTGTTTGTTTGCATGTTTTTCTTGCATTCATCTTCTCTCCTTTAGCAGTAGTAGTAGTTTTCATTACACACTGATGTGCTTTTCTTGATCTGTTTTGTGTTTGTTTGTTTGTTTGTTTGTTTGTTTGTTTGTTTGTTTGTTTAAGTGTCTGTTTGTTTGCATGTTTTTCATCATTCATCTCCTCTTCTCCGGCAGCAGTTTTAATCGCACCCTGATGTGATGTTCTGGATCTGTTTTGTGTTTGTTTGTTTATTTTTTCGAGTGTTTGTTTGTTTGTTTGTTTGTTTGCATGTTTTTCTTGCATTCATCTTCTCTCCTTTAGTAGTAGTTTTCATCACACACTGATGTGCTTTTCTTGATCTGTTTTGTTTGTTTGTTTTTTGTTTGTTTACTTGTTTGTTCGAATGTTTGTTTGTTTGTTTGTTTGTTTGCATGTTTTTCCTGCATTCATCTTCTCTCCTTTAGCAGTAATTTTCATCACACACTGATGTGCTTTTCTTCATCTGTTTTGTCTTTGTTTGTTTTTCGAGTGTTTGTTTGTTTGCATGTTTTTCTTCATTCACCTCCTCTTCTCCTGCAGCGGTTTTCATCGCATCCCGATGTGATGTTCTGGATCTGTTTTGTGTTTGTTTGAGTGTTAGTTTGTTTGTTTGCATGTTTTTCTTGCTTTCATCTCCTCTTCTCCTGCAGCAGTTTTCATCATACCCCAAAGTGATGTTCTGGATCTGTTTTGTCTTTGTTTGTTCGAGTGTTTATTTGTTTGTTTGTTTGTTTATTTGCATGTTTTCTTGCATTCATCTTTACTTCTCCAGGAGCAGTTTTTATCACACACTGATGTTCTGGATGTGTTTGTTTGTTTGTTTGTTTGTTTGTTTGTTTGTTTGTTTGTTTGTTTTTCTTCATTCATCTCCTCCTGTCCAGTTTTCATCACACACTGTAGTTAAATTCTGGATCTGTTTGTTTGTTTGTTTGTTTGCATGCATGTTTTTCTTCATTCATCTCCTCTTCTACATCAGCAGTTTACTTCACACACTGATTTGATGTTCTGGATCTGTTTTGTGTTTGTTTGTTTGTTTGTTTGTTTTTCTTCATTTATCTCCTCTCCAGTTTTCATCACACACTGTAGTTATATTCTGGATCTGTTTATTTGTTTGTTTGCATGTTTTTCTTCATTCATCTCCTCTTCATCAGCAGTTTACTTCACACACTGATTTGTTCTGGATTTAGTTTTGTTTGTTTGCATATTTTTCGGATGTGATGTGATATTCTGGATCTGTCTGTGTTTTCAGCTGCACTATGAGCGCTGGCGGTGGATGCTGAAGTATTTCTGGATGTCAGTGGTGGTTTACACCATGCTGGTGCTCATCCTGGTCTACACTTTCCAGTTCGAGTCCTCCATCAACGTGTGGTCCAACATGACAGGCATGAGCAGAGAGAAGTAAGCGTTAGGCCTGCTCCATGCAACTGTATTTTTTACCCCAACTCAATTTACTGTATTAGCATCTTTTCAACACACATGTGAAAAACAATCTAGAATAAAACAGGAAAAACACAAACTATTTTTCAATGAATAGCATAACTCTAATAGGGCTAATGACTGATCTCTTCTGTGCAGGCTGGAGGATCTCGGGCTGGAGAAGTTCTCAGTTCCTGCTCTCTTCACTCGAATCTTCATTCCCACATGGTTCCTGCTGGTGTGTATCCTGCATCTGCATTATTTCCATGAGCGCTTTCTGGAGCTCACCGATATCAAGACTGTCGCCGACAAACAGAAGAGCACCATCTCCAGGTACAGCGCAGCCTCAGTCATTCACAAAATGTGTTTGTGTTTATTATTTTATTATTCAGATTGAAAGTTCTCAGATGGACTGAGATGTGTGACCTGTACCATAAAGACAGATTAGCTGGTTATCCAGTTATGTTTCAATGTAGTTTGCATCAATCCTATGGTTTAGGTACCAAGAAGGAAGCCCATTGTTAATTGTTCTTTATCACCATTGTTTTTTACACTGCAGAGCTAACCTGTTCCGAGGCAGGTTATGTTCTGGTTATGTTCAGATTATCTTCTGGTTATGATCAGTTTATGCTCAAGTTGTGTTTAGGTTACGGTTTGGTTATGTCTAAGTTATGTTCTGGTTATGTTCAACGTTATGTTCAGGTTGTGCTCTGGTTAGTTCTGAATATGATCAGGTTTTGCTCAGATAATGCTCAGGATTTGTTTTGGTTGTGTTCAGGTTACATTTCAGTTAGCTTCATGTTATGTTTTGGTTTTGTTCAGGTTATGTTCTGTTTATGTTCATGTTATGCTCTGGTTATTTTCTGATTGTGTTCAGGTTATGATCAGCTTATACTCAGGTTGTCTTCAGGTTACAGTCTGGTTATGTTCGGGTTATTTTCTGGTTGTTCAGCTTCTGTTTTGATTACTCTCAGGCAAAGTTTAGGTTGTGTTTTGGTTTTGTTCAGGTTATGTTCTAGTTATGTTCTGGATATGTTCATGTTATGCTCTGGTTGTTTTCTGGTTGTGTTTAGGTTATGTTCTAGTTATGTTTCGGTTATTTTCTGTTTTTTTTCAGGTTATGTTTTGGTTATGCTCAGGTTGTGTTTTGGTTTTGTTCAGGTTATGTTCTGGATATGTTCATGTTATGCTCTGGTTATTTTCTGGTTGTGTTAGGGTTATGATGTTCTTATGTTGTGGTTATTTTTTTGTTTTGTTCAGGTTATGTTTTGGTTTTGTTCAGGTTATGTTCTAGTTATGTTCTGGATATGTTTATGTTATGCTCTGGCTATTTTCTGGTTGTGTTTAGGTTATGTTCTAGTTATGTTTCGGTTATTTTCTGTTTTCTTTTCAGGTTATGTTTTGGTTATGCTCAGGTTGTGTTTTGGTTTTGTTCAGGTTATGTTCTGGATATGTTCATGTTATGCTCTGGTTATTTTCTGGTTGTGTTAGGGTTATGATGTTCTTATGTTGTGGTTATTTTTTTGTTTTGTTCAGGTTATGTTTTTGTTTTGTTCAGGTTATGTTTTGGTTTTGTTCAGGTTATGTTCTGGATATGTTTATGTTATGCTCTGGCTATTTTCTGGTTGTGTTTAGGTTATGTTATAGTTATGTTCCGGTTATTTTCTGGTTATGTTCTGGTTATGCTCGGGTTATGTTTTGGTTTTGTTCAGGTTGTGTTCTGGTATAATATATTTGTTTGTGTCTTGATGTTCAGGCTGGTTCATCTGGATGGCAGTCTGGTGGACATTTCCATGATCAAACCTACATTTAACTCTACAAACGAGGAAGAGGTGGAGAAGCAGGAGGATGAGGAGGATAATAATTTTGATTATGAGGATGAAGATGAGAGAGTGGAGCTGGAAGAAGAGGAAGAGGATGTTAAACAGACTGAAGAGCAGAAGGTGGAGGATTCACTCTTCACCTGCCCGACGACAGCAGATCCAGTGCTTGAGCAAACCTCAGGTACCATCACTCTCTGTTATGCATATCATTAGGAATGACTCTGTTTTGCAAGTGTTAATAGACTTGGCATAGTGAAATTGCCCATAAAACCATCTATATTGTTTGTGCTGTTTGGCTTGATTTAATATTGAAAAGTTACTCTGAAAGTTTCAAAATCCCAATCTTAAGTTTTATGTACTGCCAAATAAACATACAGAAGGTTGAACCCCCACTCCATTTTGCATTGTAAAGCACAGTATTTTCTCCCGAACATCGCATATGGTAAAAATATCCGACATTTTCATCAGTCTTTTTGTTTAAATGTTATATTAAGGAAATATGCATGCATTCTTGCGTTGTATGTGAGCTCTTTATTCTTTTATAGTGTAGTTTGTTTATCGATTTGACAGAACGTTGTCTAAAATGTGGATCGGGTGATTCCCTGATTTTAAATTAAAGACATTATTTTTTATTGTGTTGTAATTGTTTTCTGGAAGAATACAAGGGACATAAATGATCTGACAGGCAGAATGCATGTTTTGATTAAGTTAAACCCTGTTTCAGGTTATGTTTAGTGTTGGTAATGTCACACATTGTCGCACACAAACTTACTGTAGGGTGTTTTCACACCTGCTTTATTTAGTTCGGCTGATTTGCACTAGAGTTCGTTTTCCCTCTTGGTGCAGTTCGTTTGAGCAGGTGTGAATGTAGCAGTCGCACTCGAGTGCGCAGCAAAAGTGGACCAAAAACGCTTACCAAGACCTCCTTGAAGAGGTGGAGTGGTTCGTTTGTGGTGAGAACATGATCCAAACTAAAACAGAACCAACCGCAAAAAGTACTGCACCTTTTTGGACGAATACAGCTGCCGTAGTCCGATGCGCTGTGCCATCTTATGGGGTGTGGAGGAAAAATATTTGTTGACAGCGCTTTACCAACAATTTTAAACAGAGAGAGAGAGAGAGAGGGGGAAAACATTACCTGATGGATCGTTGGTAATATTTACGGAAGATGACCATGTAGCATTTTAGCCTGAAGTGACGTGCGATGCTCCTTCGCTGTTTGCAATGCAATAAAACATTGTTTTCCAGCCGCAGCTGCGCTTCATTCTGGAAATGTATAGTTTGCGTAAGTGATGTATACAAACTATATAGTACACTATGAACAGGGATACAATAAGCCAGCGCAGTCGTCCCTCCATAGTGAAAAGTGACATTTTGTGTCTGCCGGTTTGTTTATTTGCAATATTTTAGTTTATTTGTTTATTATTAGGACTTCCGTTAGCATTTTCCCACACGTTAATTCTGACCTATCGAAAAGCAGTTTAGGAAATACGTTCAATAACATCTGGCCAATGAGTGATGTGGATTTTGTCACATGACTGCATTTTGGTTCTTTTCAACTGGTTCAGACCAAAGCAATCAGTGTGGTATGAAAACGACCCAAACACAGCAGAAAAAATATACAATGTGTCATTTGTTACCCTTGGTCCAGACCAAATGAACCGACCCACAGACGTGAAAGCACCCTAAATAATTGTCTCACATTTAGTTTGTTTCATAATTGTCCTGCTAGAAGTCTGTGTACTGCCAAAAAAAATGCATCCTTGTTAGATTACACCTCAAATCACTCACCTATATAAGGATTAATATTAATATAAAGTTATTATAACGCTCTGACACTGCCCCTTTTAGGTTTTAATCCTAATTTTGGTGACTGTCGCTTTAAATTCAAATGAGATTGTGCTTTTTTCAGAGAAGGGCGGAGCAACAAATGCCTGTGTGTCAGCATAGTGGCAGATTCAAAAACAAGATTAACGTCCGATGCTTATGAGGGAGAGATGGTCACTAGTGGGCGGGGCTTTCCCCCTGTGATGACACGTACAAAGGGAGAATGTCAATCAAAGTGTTTCTGCAGAGTCGAAAAAATACAATTAGTACATTAGGCTGGATATATTCACACACTGCTGACACACAACTGGGTTTAAACCCCTTATAAAAATGATTTTTGCACAGTAGGTCTCCTTTAAACTAAATAAATAAGACCAAGTCATATTTGATATCCTGTCCTGAATGAAGCCGTTAAACCTAATTTAATATTGGTTGCAATACAATATCTGAAGCGGCTGCTGGAGGATTTTATTGGTGTCCATTTGAGTCCTCAGAGTAAATACCACAGAGTAAAATCTGTCTAGACCTGCTGATGTGTAAACACTTTTACTTTTACAGTCACAGCAGATTCATGGCTTTCACAGCGAGTTATTAAATACCTGCTCATAACCTGACTCAGTAAAGGCTCTATATATACTGTACACACAGAAAGAGCCGTTCATCTGCAAACACAGGAGATCTGAAACTCTGTTTGTCAAGGGGTTTATTCATGTCATAGTTTATGATTAGTTCATGACTGTTTTATGTCTTTTAATTTGAAAGGTAATCTTGTCATTTTTATTTATTTTTATTATTATTTTGTTTAGTTGTTAAAATGTGTGTTTGTTTATGTTTATGAATTAGTTTCATTCATTAATTTTCTTTTCGGATTAGTTCCTTTATTAATCTGGGGTCGTATGGACTTATCCGGCATATTTTTTATGTAGCCTTTCTAGCTGCAACCCCTCACTGGGAAACATCAATACACACTCATTCACACTCATACACTACGGACGATTTAGCTTATTCACTTCACCTATACCACATGTCTTTGGACTGTGGGGGAAACCGGAGCACCCTGAGGAAGCCCACACGATCATGGGGAGAACATGCAAACTCCACACAGAAACGCCAGCTGACCCAGCCGAGGCTCAAACCAGCGGCTTTCTTGCTGTGAGGCGATCGTGCTACCCACTATGCCACCGTGCTGCCCTGAATTACTTTTTATCTTTATCTTTTTTATTTTAATATTAATCTTTAGTATTAATTATTCTAATTAATTAAATTAATATTAATTATTCTAAATTAAGTGTACATGGGAAACCGTGAGCTTGGCTAAACCAAAATGATAATAGAGAACAGTATTTATAATAATGTCCTTGACCTCTTATTAGAAATAATATTATCTTTAACTCAAGGGTGTTCATCTAAGGGAACTAACCAAAAATACTTTATGAATGAGCAAGCATAGGAGCGGCCATTAAAAAGTATTAGTCAATTACCTCTGTTTAATAATCAAGACTGACGAGAGTGTGGGATGCCATCGGCCGAGGCGATTCCTCTAAGCGACATGAACACCCGAATGAACAAATGTAATAGTTATGAGCGAAGACAAAAGGCTCAAACATTCATCTAAATTATATATTGATATAATCTTTTTAATGTTTTATTGGAGTCAGATAAAACGAAAGATAAGTATATTAATATTCTAAACCACCTCATATGTTAAATTTAGAGTTAAATTTAAAGTAAATCAACATTGTGCACTGGAAAGACCGATCAGGCAGTGAACCTTGGGCCAACTGGGTGGACCTTACAATACTAAATTAAACACTAAGTTAAATTAATACTAAATTTTAATATTAAAGTTTTACTAATTTAGTTGTAACATTTGTATTCATTTATTTAGTTTTTTTATTATTAATAATAATTATTAATAATGTTATTATTATTTTTCGTTATTTTATTTTAAGTTATTATTATTATTTTTCATTCTTATACATTTTTATTAGTATTAATATTTATTAGACTTTTTTTTAACATTTTTTAAAAATGTTTTGTTATTCGCATTAGTGTTTTTCATTTTAATATTTGTGTTAAATTTTTTAGTAATTTTGTACCATTTTTATTCACTTTTTATTATTATGTTTTTGTTGTTTGCATTAGTGTTTGTTGTTTTTTATAAATAGTTTATGAATTTGTTTTTATTTACATATTTGTTTTACATGAAATTTGTACATATTTCATTCTCGTAGATTTGTAAAGTTTTTCTAATTTTGTTGTATTATTTTTAATCTTTATTTTTTAGCTGTTTTTTAAATATAGCTTATGAATTAGTTTTTATTTTTGATTCCCCATTTCATAATTATTTTTTTTTGTAGTAATTTGGTTGTAGTAAAAAACTATTTTATAAAATTAATTAATTTTATTTTTGTTGTGGCGTCATGGTGGCGCTGTGGCCTCACAGCAAGAAGGTCGCTGGTTCGTGTCCCGGCTGGGTCAGTTGGCGTTTCTGTGTGGAGTTTGCATGTTCTCCCCGTGTTGGTGTGGGTTTCCTCCGGGTGCTCCGGTTTCCCAAACAGTCCACACATGTGCTATATGGGAATTGATGAACTGAATTAGCAGTAGTGTATGTGTGAATGAGTGTGTATGGGTGTTTCCCCAGTGATGGGTTGCAGCTAGAAGGGTCTAATCTGAAAAGAAAATGAATGAATAAATGATTTTGTTGTGTATCAGTGTTTTTATGTTGTTTTTGTAATAAATGGTTTATGGATTGTTTTTTTATAGTTATATTTTTTATTCTCATTGTACAGTTTTAGTAGTTTTGTATTATTATTTCTTTTTTTTGTTATTTGGATCAATAATTGTCTTTATTATTAGTTTATAAACTACTTTTTTATATTATCATTTTAATCTTAATTAAATGATTAAACATTTTTTTGTATCAGTTTACTTTTTTTTAATCACAATATTTTTTTATTAATATTTATTTTTATTTATTTTAGTCTATAAATATTCCATTGGCTACATATTTATATATTCAGTTTCTTTGCAGTTTATATTGATTAACAAGCTTGATTTTAGTTATTTTCTGCTGATGCTTGGTAAAGTTTTTCATAGTATTTTCTGTGTTGTGTGTGTCAGAAAACATCTGCGTGTGTGTGTGAATAATATGCATCTACAGTGCAGGTGAAAGTGCTCTCTTCTGCACAGTTTTTCGGCAGCTCTGCTTTATGTTTTTCATAAACACGTCGCTGTGATTCATCTGCGGCTCTGAGTGTTTTATGGCTGTTTTGAGATGTGAAATATTTTCTCCATTATTGGCTGTTCCTTCGAGATGTTTCTGTGTCGTCATGTTCAGTCTTTATTTCACTCTGTCTGGGATAAAACACAGAAACTCAGGCGGATGCTTTCTGCACATATGCAGATCAGTCGTGTGAACAGTGTGTGTGTGTGAGAGAGAGAAAGTTGTAATATTTGACTAATCTTCTTCAATATGTTTGATTTTGTTTTGTTTTTTCCAATAATTTTTATCTTAATTGTTCTATTAGTTTTGAGTTAAATTAAAAGCAAAAGAAAAATATTTAATATACAAAAATATGTTTTAAAAAATCAATATAGAAAAAATATGCATGTTGTAAATGTAAGAATGTGCTGTGCTGTTGTGCAGAGCTGAAGAGTAAGTGGCATCTGGTGGTGGAGCGTCTGACTGTGCTGTTCCTTAAGTTTCTGGACTGCATTCAGAAGCTGCAGCTCTTCATCTGGTGGATTCTGGAGCTGCACATCATCAAAATCGTCTCATCCTACATCATCTGGGTCTCCGTCAAAGAGGTCTGCAAAACTCTAATGTTTATTTCTGTGGCTGTTTATTACTTTATTGTATGTCAATTTTCTTTTCCTTCTATGAAAAACAAGGTCCCCAAAAATAGAGAACTGTTTCAAAAATGCATCATCTCTTATTGCATTGTGACGTTGTTACATTTTTTAAACATTGTCTTAACATTAACATTGTCCTAACATACAAAATAAACAAATAAATAAATGCATGTACTTATGCATGCAATATAAAGGTATAAATACAATAGTATATTAATAGCAGATGATGCAAGTTATACAGACAAAATATTCCTATCAGCTTCCTTCAGAAATCCTCCAAAGGGAGTCCATAATTTGAAAAACTGTTCAGGTTTTCTCTTTACTGTGTACATTAATTTTTCTAAAGCCAAACAATGAGACAGTTGTAATTAGGGCTGCACAATATATCATTTGAGCATCGATATCGCAATGTGTGCGTCCACAATAGTCACATCGCAGGATCTGCAGTGTCCAGAAACTGTCATATTTATGTATAAATACAATAAAGACTATACTTGGTCATGTTACATTTGATTATACATTTTGCACTGTGTGCTGCTAGACTTCCACAAATGCATAACATATACTGTTTATTTAGTTTGTATCTTTGCTGTTCTGCATTTATCAAAGCTCGTGATGGGTTTAGTATATTTTATGCAGATATGCTTCCCTACAAAATCATACCAATCAATCTAAAATGATGAATTCTTACTATATTGAGCAGTTTATTTAATCTGGTAATGGTATTGGTATGCTCAATATCGCAATACAGTGCATTCGGAAAGTATTGATAGCGCTTCACTTTGTCCACACTTCTTTATGTTACAGCCTTATTCCAAAATGGATTAACTTCATTTATTTCCTCAACATTCTACACACAATCCCCCATAATGACAATGTGGAAAAAGAGTTTTTGATATTGTTGCAAATTTATTAAAAATAAAAAAAGCTGTAAAATCACATGTACATCAGTATTCACAGCCTTTGCTCAACACTTTGTTGATGCACCTTTGGCAGCGATTACAGCCTCAAGTCTTTCTGAATATGATGCCACAAGCTCGGCACACCTGTGTTCGGGAATTTGTGCTTATTCCTCTTTGCAGTACCTCTCAAGCTCTATCAGGTTGGATGGGAAGCGACGGTGTACAGCCATTTTCAGATCTCTCCAGAGATCTTCAATAGGATTTAGGTCTGGGCTCTGGCTGGGCCACTCAAGGATGTTCACCGAGTTGTTGTGAAGCCACTCCATTGATATTTTGGCGGTGTGCTTTGGGTCATTGTCCTGCTGGAAGATGAACCGTCGCCCCAGTCTGAGGTCAAGAGCACTCTGAAGCAGGTCTTCCTTCCTTTCCCTCTTACCTTGACTAGTCTTCCAGTTCCTGCTGCTGAAGAACATCCCCACAGCATGATGCTGCCACCACCATGCTTCACTGTAGGGATGCTATTAGCCTGGTGATGAGCGCTGCCTGGTTTTCTCTAAACGTAATGCCTGGCGTTCACTCCAAAGAGTTCAACTTGAGTCTCATCAGACCAGACCTTCAGACGCCTTTTGGCAAATTCCAGGCGAGGAGTGAGTTCCGTCTGGCCACTCTACCACACAGGCCTGATTGGTGGATTGCTGCACAGATGGTTGTCCTTCTGTAAGGTTCTCCTCTCTCCACAGAAGAACGCTGGAGCTCAGACAGAGTGACCATCGGGTTATTGATCACCTCCCTGACTAAGGCCCTTCTCCCCCCAATCACTCAGCTTAGATGGCCGGCCAGCTCTAGGAAGAGTCCTGGTGATTCAAACATCTTCCACTTACAAATGATGGAGGCCGCTGTGCTCATTGGAACTTTCAGAGCAGCAGAAATGTTTCTGTAACCTTCCCCAGCCTTGTGCCTCCAGACAATCCTGTCTCGGAAGTCTACAGACAATTCCTTTGTCTTCATGCTTGGTTTGTGCTATGACATGCACTGTCAACCCTTTTTTTTTTGGGTGAACTGTCCCTTTTAATGAAGGATTCACTGAATCAGAAATACAAATGCTTTTTTCAAAACTAAAATCTCTTGATTCATCTAGAATTGGTGCAAGTGATTGAAATGATTCATTTAAAAATAGATTCATTCAGGAAGGATTGTTTTATAGTTACTCAACTGACCTTGATGGATCATATCAGACCAGCCAACCCCTCAACATCATCCATGTTTCTCACTCTTAGAAGTGTGTGTGTGTGTGTGTGTTTTGTGTGATTGTCAGGTGTCTCTGTTCAACTATGTGTTTGTGGTGAGCTGGGCGTTCGCTCTGCCGTTCGGTCAATTTCGTCCTCTGGCGTCCAGTGTCTGCACCGTCTGGACCTGCATCATCATTGTCTGCAAGATGCTGTACCAGCTGACCTCCATCAGCCCGGCCGCATACGCCAGAAACTGCTCCATGGTGAGACATTCACTGCTCTGCAGTAATGGGAATATACATTTATATTAATGCATTACAATCTTTGGTTACATCTTTAAAATTGAAACTCAACAAGATATTTAATTACTTTTAAGGAAAATATTGTAGTAAGTTTTATATTTTTCACATTAAAGCGGGGCTTGCTTGTTTGTAATAATAATAATAATAAATAATAACTAACTTCTTAATAACTGATTTTTTCATCTTTGCCATGATGACAGCACATAATATTTAACTAGCTATTTTTCAACTTACTAGTATTCAGCTTAAAGTGACATTTAAAGGCTTAACTAGGGTAATTAGGGTAAAGTTAGGGTAATTAGGCAAGTCATTGTATAACAATGGTTTGTTCTGGAGACAATCCAAAACTAATATTGCTTAAGGGGGCTAATAAAATTGACCTTAAAATGGGTTTAAAACAATTAAAAACTGCTTTTATTCTGGCTGAAATAAAACAAATAAGAGTTTCTCCAGAAGAAAAAATATTAGAGGAAATACTGTGAAAAATTCCTGAATCTGTTCAACATAATTCGGTAAATATTTGAAAAAGAAAAGAAAAGAAAACATCACAGGAGGGTGAATAATTCAACTGTATATATTTTATCTTTAATTGTGTCTATATATATATATATATATATATATATATATATTTATTTATATGTGCATTTTTACCATTATTAGCTGTTTATATTCACAGACTGTTGCCACACAACTGTGTTGAAAGCCCTTATAAAAGTGATTTTTGTATTATAGCTCCGCTTGTCTAACTCACATTAATGCATTACCCCCATCACTGCTCTTCAGCTCATGTATATTGAAGAAAACACTGGTCTGTTTGTCTTTCCTCCAGCCTGATAACTACACTGAGGCCCAGCGGATGGACATGGCCAAATCTCTGCTTTACAGTGGTCCTGTGGATCCTGCAAACTGGATCGGCCTGAGAAAGTTCAGTCCCTTGCTGGAGTATCTGAGGGTAAGAGACGCTCGTATTGGTGCTGCACTCTTCTGGAAAAAAGTATGCCATAATAACATTACCACATTTAGCCAGTTTATACTTTCACTTAATGCTTGTTGCAAATGCCTAATTTTGGACATTGCTTGTCTTTATACTCACTTGAATGTTAGCTTTATCAATTGATTTTGTTTTATTTCCCCCCACACAGAATAACTTATTAATGCTGGCCCTCTTGGCCTTCGAAGTGACCATTTACCGCCACCAGGATTTCTACCGTATGAAAAATAACATCACGCCTCCAGTAACGAGAACTATATTTCACAACATCACACGGCAGCATCTGGATGATGGCATTGTCAACTGCGCCAAATACTTCATCAACTACTTCTTCTACAAATTCGGTCTGGAGGTACAGTAATACCAGCATTATTTGATGCTTTCTGACAGAGGCCTTTCCAACAGTAATATTGTGAAATAGTATTATCATTTAAAATAGGGGGTTTCTATTGTGAAATAGTTTAAAATTGAATTTATTATTTAAAACATAAAGGGCTTATGCAGTTTACAGATATAGACGACATTGGGGAGAAGCTCTGCTTGATTTTAAGCCTTTTATTCGAACATTGTTTACAAATAATGCTGTTTCTAGCCCATCTGACCAGTGAATCCAGCTCGTGTAATCTATCTAATCAAACAGGGAATTGAATGATCATAGTCAATGTACTGCAACAAAACAAATTATTTTCCCAGCATATTCACGAGTGAATCCAGCTCGTGTAATCTATCCAATCAAACACTGAATTTAACGATCACAGTCAGTCTAGTGAAATAAAAACAAAACAAATTATTTTCACCAGTGAATCCAGCTCGTGTAATCTATCCAATTAAACAGCGAATTTAACGATCACAGTCAGTCTAGTGAAATAAAAACAAAACAAATTATTTTCCCAGCATATTCACAAGTGAATCCAGCTCGTGTAATCTATCCAATCAAACACTGAATTTAACGATCACAGTCAGTCTAGTGAAATAAAAACAAAACAAATTATTTTCACCAGTGAATCCAGCTCGTGTAATCTATCCAATTAAACAGCGAATTTAACGATCACAGTCAGTCTAGTGAAATAAAAACAAAACAAATTATTTTCACCAGTGAATCCAGCTCGTGTAATCTATCCAATTAAACAGCGAATTTAACGATCACAGTCAGTCTAGTGAAATAAAAACAAAACGTATTATTTTCCCCAGCATTTTCACCAGTGAATCCAGCTCGTGTAATCTATCTAATCAAACAGGGAATTGAATGATCATAGTCAATGTACTGCAACAAAACAAATTATTTTCCCAGCATATTCACGAGTCAATCCAGCTCGTGTAATCTATCCAATTAAACAGTGAATTTAACGATCACAGTCAGTCTAGTGAAATAAAAACAAAACAAATTATTTTCACCAGTGAATCCAGCTCGTGTAATCTATCCAATTAAACAGCGAATTTAACGATCACAGTCAGTCTAGTGAAATAAAAACAAAACAAATTATTTTCACCAGTGAATCCAGCTCGTGTAATCTATCCAATTAAACAGCGAATTTAACGATCACAGTCAGTCTAGTGAAATAAAAACAAAACGTATTATTTTCCCCAGCATTTTCACCAGTGAATCCAGCTCGTGTAATCTATCTAATCAAACAGGGAATTGAATGATCATAGTCAATGTACTGCAACAAAACAAATTATTTTCCCAGCATATTCACGAGTCAATCCAGCTCGTGTAATCTATCCAATTAAACAGTGAATTTAACGATCACAGTCAGTCTAGTGAAATAAAAACAAAACAAATTATTTTCCCAGCATATTCACGAGTGAATCCAGCTCGTGTAATCTATCCAATTAAACAGCGAATTTAACGATCACAGTCAGTCTAGTGAAATAAAAACAAAACTTATTTTCCCAGCATATTCACTTGTGAATCCAGCTCGTGTAATCTATCCAATTCAACAACGAATTTAACGATCATAGTCAATGTAGTGAAATAAAAACAAAACGTATTATTTTCCCCAGCATTTTCACCAGTGAATCCAGCTCGTGTAATCTATCCAATTAAACAACGAATTTAACGATCACAGTCAGTCTAGTGAAATAAAAACAAAACAAATTATTTTCCCAGCATATTCACTAGTGAATCCAGCTCGTGTAATCTATCCAATCAAACACCGAATTTAAAGATCATAGGTAATGTAGTGCAATAAAAACAAAACAAATTATTTTCCCAGCCTATTCACCAGTGAATCCAGCTCGTGTAATCTATCCAATTAAACAGCGAATTTAACGATCACAGTCAGTTTAGCGGAATACAAAACAATTATTTTCCCCATCATTTTCAAAGCAGGCAACATAAAGACACCAAGATTGACATTGTTTAGATTGTATTTTAATTAGCATGTGGTAATGTTCTCAAATGCTCCTCCAGACGTGTTTTCTGTTGGCGGTGAATGTGATTGGCCAGCGGATGGATTTCTTCGCTATGCTGCACGCGTTCGGACTGATTGCAGTGATGTATCAGCGCCGCAGGAAGGCCATCGCTCGCGTCTGGTCCAAATACTGCTGCTTTCTGGCCTGTCTGCTCTCCTTTCAGTACCTGATGTGTATCGGCGTCCCTCCTGCAGCATGCACAGGTGAGCTGATGCAGAAGTAATGCGTCTCATTCACTAATAATTGCATTTGTTTTTCGTATTTACAGAAAAACATTTCCCAAGTGCTGTTTAACAGAGAGAAGATTTCTTGAATTTTTTCGTACATTTAGAATAAATGTTAGTGCGACGGTTTTTGATGAATCACGACTTGCCTTACATTTCAAGCTAATTTTTGTGTACACGTATTAGTGAATGAGAGCCAGTGTCCTGTGGATGTGTTTCGACTGTGTTTTCTGTGCTTTAGATTATCCATGGAGATGCTCGTCCTCCAGCATGGACTCAAACGTCATCAAGTGGCTGTATTTCCCAGACTTCCACACCAAACCAAACTCCCTCTTCCTGCTATGTGAGTAATCAGTAGGCCCACACGGAATCTGAGTGCACAGAATTCCACAGATCTTTAGCCCATCATTGATTCTGTTTATTTGTAAATGTGTGTAAATTCATATTTATTCAGTTTTTAAATTAATTTCAGTAATATTATTGACATTGTGTGGGTGTTTCCCAGTGATGGGTTGCAGCTGGAAGGGCATAAAACATATGCTGGATAAGTTGGCGGTTCATTCTGCTGTGGCAACCCCAGATTAATAAAGGGACTAAGCCGAAAGGAAAATGAATGAATGAATGATTTATACAGGGAGTGCAGAATTATTAGGCAAGTTGTATTCTTGAGGATTAATTTTATTATTGAACAACAACCATGTTCTCAATGAACCCAAAAAACTCATTAATATCAAAGCTGAATATGTCTGGAAGTAGTTTTTAGTTTGTTTTTAGTTTGAGCTATTTTAGGAGGATATCTGTGTGTGCAGGTGACTATTACTGTGCAGAATTATTAGGCAACTTAACAAAAAACAAATATATCCCCATTTCAATGATTTATTTTCACCAGTGAAACCAATATAACATCTCAACATTCACAAATAAACATTTCTGACATTCAAAAACAAAACCAAAACAAATCAGTGACCAATATAGCCACCTTTCTTTGCAAGGACACTCAAAAGCCTGCCATCCATGGATTCTGTCAGTGTTTTGATCTGTTCACCATCAACATTGCGTGCAGCAGCAGCCACAGCCTCCCAGACACTGTTCAGAGAGGTGGACTGTTTTCCCTCCTTGTAAATCTCACATTTGATGATGGACCACAGGTTCTCTATGGGGTTCAGAGCAGGTGAACAAGGAGGCCATGTCACTTTTCTTCTTTTAGAGTCTTTCTTGCCAGCCACGCTGTGGAGTACTTGGACGCGTGTGATGGAGCATTGTCCTGCATGAAAATCATGTTTTTCTTGAAGGATGCAGACTTCTTCCTGTACCACTGCTTGAAGGTGTCTTCCAGAAACTGGCAGTAGGACTGGGAGTTGAGCTTGACTCCATCCTCAACACGAAAAGGCCCCACAAGCTCATCTTTGATGATACCAGCCCAAAGCAGTACTCCACCTCCACCTTGCTGGCGTCTGAGTCGGACTGGAGCTCTCTGCCCTTTACTGATCCAGCCACGGGCCCATCAAGACTCACTCTCATTTCATCAGTCCATAAAACCTTAGAAAAATCAGTCTTGAGATATTTCTTGGCCCAGTCTTGACGTTGCAGCTTGTGTGTCTTGTTCAGTGGTGGTGGTTTTTCAGCCTTTCTTACCTTGGCCATGTCTCTGAGTATTGCACACCTTGTGCTTTTGGGCACTCCAGTGATGTTGCAGCTCTGAAATATGGCAAAACTGGTGGCAAGTGGCATCTTTAGATTAGATATATTATATGAGAGACTTGCTTTGTTTACCAAATAAAGTGCATCTAATTAGATTTGCATTGTAAACATTAAATACAAGTTAAAAAGGTATTACCTTTTATTTCATATATTAAGGTTTTAGTTATGATACTCCCAAAATCATTCCGCATAAATCCGCAGATTTTTACCAAAGTTCTGCGCAGAATTAGCAAAAAATGTCCGCAGATTCCGTCTGGCCCTAGTAATCAGACATTAGAGCGAGGGCTGAAATTCAGATCCTCCATGGGTTATCATTGTGGAACTACAAAGTAAAACCAAATGTATCTATTGTTTAAACTGGAACACAACAACATTAACCAAACACAAATGTAAAGTTTTAGTCCCTTGACCTTCATCTGTATATTCATATCACATATTGTTTTTGATTTGTATTCTCAATCAGAAGGCGTTAGTATAAAACAGGTTAGATTAATAATAATAAACAATCAAACTTGATTGAAATGCATGAAAACACATTAATGTTTGTTTCCAAGGCAAAAAAACCTCATTAATTTTCCTTCGCCACAGCGGAATGAACCACCAACTTATCCAGCATATATTGCACACAGCGGATGCCCTTCCAGCTGCAACCCAATACTGGGAAACACCCATACACACTCATTTACACACACACACTCATACACTACAGACAATTTAGTTCATCAGTTCCGCTAAAGCCCATGTGTTTGGACTGTGGGGGAAACCGAAGCACCCGGAGGAAACCCACGCCAACACGGGGAGAACGTACAAACTCCACACAGAAACACCAACTGACCCAGCCGGGACTCAAACCAGCGATCTTCTTGCTGTGAGGTCACAGTGCTAACCACTGAGCCACCTTGCTGCCCATACCTAAAACTAAATAAACTTAACAAATTAAGCTAAAATGCATCATTTTTCTTTTATTATTATTATTCATTCATTCATTTTCTTTTCGGCTTAGTCCCTTTATTAATCAGGGGTCGCCACAGTGGAATGAACCGCCAACTTATCCAGCATATGTTTTACGCAGCGGATGCCCTTCCAGCTGCTACCCATAACTGGGAAACACCCATACACACTCATTCTCACACATACACTACGGACAATTTAGCTTACCCAATTCACCTAAAGCACATGTCTTTGGACTGTGGGGGGACACCGCTTTCGAATTTGGCATCCTACCGCACAACACGACATGTTTGCTATTGCAACCGGTCTTTTTTTGCATGAGGTCATAGGTAGGTTGGTAATTCCTCTATAGACAAAAACCAGCTGATCGACGTGACTTTGAAATGCTCCAGTGTCCCTGTATCTGTGTTTACACTCGGATTGATGACCTTCATTTACCGTTTAATCAAAATAGAGAATTCTTATTTTTATATTTCATATTTAGTATATGAATCATGTTTTATGTTATGTTTTTAATGTAAGGATTCAGTATTTAGTAAATATACTAATCAAAACGTTACCAGTTCATACCTAAAGTGACGAAGAGGTCTTAAAGTGTGTGGAAAGTGTCTTAAAAAGTATTGAGTTTGACTTTCTGATTCCTGGATGTACCCTAAAAAAAGAGGTTGAGTTTCCTGCAGACTTGACCTGTTGTTGTGTGTTTTTTCTCCAGATGACTTCATGCTGCTGCTGTGCGCATCGCTGCAGGGCCGTGTGTTTGAGGAAGAGTGTGTATCGCCTGTTCAGATGTTAGCGGGTGATAATGTGGAGATTTGTCGAGATCTGGACGCCGCCACCTTCAGCCAGCACAACCCCGTCCCAGACTTCATCCACTGCAGGTCAGATGAAACATGCATAATGAACGATGGAGGTTCCTCTGATTCTTGTGTCACATTTTAAACCGTAACTTTTCCAAACCTTTCCTCATGTAAACGTTGTGTTTTGTGCGGTCAGGTCGTATCTGGACATGCTGAAGGTGATGGTGTTCAGTTATCTGTTCTGGTTTGTGCTGACCATCATCTTCATCACGGGCACCACGCGCATCAGCATCTTCTGCATGGGGTATCTGGTGGCCTGCTTCTACTTCCTGATCTTCGGCGGTGAGCTTTTACTCAAACCCATCAAGAGTATCCTGCATTACTGGGACTTCCTCATCGCCTACAACGTCTTCGTGATCACCATGAAGAACATCCTCTCGGTGAGTACAGAGTAACTCTTAAAGTTAAAACTAGCCATATTGATTCTGTTAGCTCAAATTGCTAGTCTTGTGTTGAACAATTCGTCTGTGTCATTAAGAAACACAAATGCCCTTGTAATCTTTAATTGAACTCTGAAAATGCACTTCCTGTTGGTTTTGAGTTACATTCTCAGATTACGTCAGTCTGAGGTATTGGGCGTGGCTAGCATACTTAACCACGCCCCTCCAGCTGTCAGTTTTGACATCAAACAGAAATAGTGAGGAGGAGGAGGAGTCTGTTAGGCTGTCTGTTAGGCTCAAACCCTTTTCCCCATCTTTCTGAATGAAATGCCTGCTTCATCCAATCAGATTGCAGTAAAAACAACAACAATATATTATATATTTCAGGTGTTTGTTAGGACAAAAACTCCTTTTAATATGGAAAGTATTCCTTCTATCGCGTGCCGTTGCTTTTATTTAGAACACAACTTAAATTAGCACGAGAGTCAGGCTCGCTCCTGTTGGTGTCATCAATCTGGCAACCTGCGCTTGTGTGTGTTTTGAACCTGGGGTGCAATACCTAGTTCAACCTCTTGGTGTCAAACTTACATACTGCACCCGCAGGGGAGGAGTGGACATTTTAAAAGTGACAGCTGTATGAAATCCAATCTTAATCACCTTTTTCTAAATGGTCTATCTCTAAAAGTGAGGGGGACATATCGCCCCTGTCCCCCCCGGTTGCTACCCCCCATATGTGTTTCTTAAGGGTTAGTTCACACAAAAGTGAACATTAGTCAATGATTTACTCCCTCAATCAAAGTTATTTTAAGAATTATATTAGGATTTTCCAGCTCTACAATCTGGAAAGTGTTTATCAGCAGTTCAATAAAGTGCGTTCATCCATAATAATAATAATAAAACATCTTCATCTGGCTCTTGGGGGTGAATAAATGACTCCTTTAGTGAAACCATGTGTTTTTTTCTTAGGAAAGTACTCATGTTTAAAAAATGTAAACTCCCAGAACTGATTCACAAGACAGCGTTCAAACATCAGCCTTTGTGTTGTTAAGTTCTTGTTCTTCTTCCTGATGGTGTGTGTGTGTGTGTGTGTGTGTGTGTGTGTGTGTGTGTGTGTCTCAGATAGCGGCATGTGGTTATATTAAAGCGCTGGTGGCGAATCACTGCTGGCTCATCCAGTTGTTCAGTCTGGCCTGCACTATTAAAGGATATTCAAAGCGTAAGTAATGCTCCAGTAATTACATTCACTCTAAACTTTGGTGTTGTGTGACTTTAAACACTTTACAGTATGGTTCTAAAGGTGTGCATTAATTATATTACTATAATAACATGAACCAACAATCAACAATTGATTTAAATAGTGTAATTAACCTGAGCTAATATAAACATTTATAGTCAATAGCTTAAAATAAAGATTACATACTGTAGGAAATGCATTGTTAAAAACACCAATTGTCTTTGTTTTAATATAAATGTAGTAATAATAGTAATAGTTAGCTCTAACAGTAATTAGTGATACACACTCACCGGCCACTTTATTAGGTACACTTGCCAACTGCTTTTTAACGCACATGTCTAGTCAGCCAATCACATGGCAGCAACTCAATGCATTTAGGCATGTACACATGGTCAAGACGATCTGCTGCAGGTCAAAGCGAGCATCAGAATGGGGAAGAAAGGGGATTTAAGTGACTTTGAACGTGGCATGGTTGTTGCTGCCAGACGGGCTGCTCTGAGTATTTCAGAAACTGCTGATCTACTGGGATTTTCACGCACAACCATCTCTAGGGTTTACAGAGAATGGTCCGACAAAGAGGAAATATCCAGTGAGCGGCAGTTCTGTGGGCGCAAATGCCTTGTTGATGCCAGAGGAGAATGGCCAGACTGGTTCCAGCTGATAGAAAGGCAACAGTAACTCAAATAAGCACTCGTTACAACCGAGGTCTGCAGAAGAGCATCTCTGAACACACAACACGTCCAACCTTGAGGCGGATGGGCTACAGCAGCAGAAGACCACACCGGGTGCCGCTCCTGTCAGCTAAGAACAGGAAACTGAGGCTACAATTCACACAGGCTCACCAAAACTGGACAATAGAAGACTGGAGAAACGTTGCCTGGTCTGATGAGTCTCCATTTCTGCTGCCACATTCGGATGCTCGGCTCAGAATTTGGCCTCAACAACATGAAAGCATGGATCCATCCTGCCTTGTATCAGCGGTTCAGGCTGGTGGTGGTGGTGTAATGGTGTGGGGGAGATTTCGGCACACTTTGGGTCCATTAGTACTAATTGAGCATGGTGTCAACGCCACAGCCTACCTGAGTACTGTTGCTGACCACGTCCATCCCTTTATGAGCACAGTGTCTCCATCTTCTGATGGCTACTTCCAGCAGGATAACGCACCATGTCATAAAGCGCCAATCATCTCAGACTGGTTTCTTGAACATGACAATGAGTTCACTGTACTCAAATGGCCTCCACAGTCACCAGAGCTCAATCCAATAGAGCACCTTTGGGATGTGGTGGAACGGGAGATTGGCATCATGGATGTGCAGCCGACAAATCTGCAGCAACTGCGTGATGCTATCATGACAATATGGAGCAAAATCTCTGAGGAATATCTCCAGTACCTTGTTGAATCTCTGCCATGAAGGATTAAGGCAGTTCTAAAGGCAAAAGGGGGTCCAACCTGGTACTAGTAAGATGTACCTAATAAAGTGACCAGTGAGTGTGTATTAATTGTGTTGTTTAGCAGATTTCTGCATTGGCAGCAGGTGTTGTTTGTGTTGCTCTTGACTGTGTGTGTGTGTGCGTGCGTTTGTGTGTGTGTAGCCGAGCAGCAGGCTAATAAACAGTGTGAGCTGCCGAGTGACGAGGCGGGCATCATCTGGGACAGCATCTGCTTCGCTTTCCTGCTCCTGCAGAGACGCGTCTTCATGAGCTACTACTTCCTGCACGTGGTGGCTGATATTCGCTCCTCACAGCTGCTGGCGTCCCGGTACACACACACACATCAGTCATCATCCCTAGACAGTCAGCACTGTAGATCATCATCTCCAGCTCATGATTAACGGAACACTACACTACACTAGCAGACGGTTTCATTAATTTTATTTATAAAGCATAAATATTCCTTACTTTAGATTAGCTCACAAAACTGCATGAGGATGTATTAATAAAGCATTTAACTTTTACTGTATGCCTGAATATTAAGATATATAGACGTCAGTTTGAATAGTTTATTAATCATTTACTTTTCCATTATCTTTGTTAGAGGAGCCGAGTTGTTTCAGGCCACTATAGTGAAGGCGGTGAAAGCCAGAATCGAGGAAGAGAAGAAGTCCATGGATCTGCTGAAGAGACAGTGAGTTCAGTAAACATTCACTTAGGGCTGGACAATAATTCGATATCAATATATATCGCGATAGAATTTTTTTCAATAACGATGATATGGTTTTTGAACCCATTTCCGATATTTCGATATAAATTTGCATATATATAAATAGATATATTATTATTTATATAAGATCTTATACATGTATCACTTGTCACTGAATGACGTTCAGTGCTCAGCCGTCAGAAAGAGCGTGATCTGAAGTCACTTACGTGATGACGAACAACACAGACACGCTGCCAGCGCTCAGCACAGCAGGTGGTTAAGCTGCGCCGCAACAAGTTTTAGCTACAAAATGAGTGCTCTGAATACAGATGCGAATGAACAAGCTTCCACAAGTAAGAATGCAGACCAAATAGTTGATAAGAAAGGAAAGACTAATGCAGTGGTGTGGATGTGGTTCAGTTCAGTAAAGTTAGCAACAGATTCGCAGATTCGTCTTTTCCGGATCAATAACTAATGACCGAAACATTGTTCCAACACAAATAGCACATTTTTTCAACTGTCGCAATGTATACAACCACCTACAACCTTATTTTCCTAAAAATGAGCTTTCCTACGCGCTGGACGCATTATATTGATCTCTATGCGCAGGCGGCAAAGAGGCCGATCCTTAGGGACCGTCTACAAAGAGCAAAACGCAAAAACCAGTACTACAAAAGCTGTCAATAACTTCCCTCTAACTCATTATACTGCCATCAGACTCAGTTCACACGTCACTGCTGTCCTGCTGGTTAGACTACAACACTTATTTTTCTAATAAAACTATTTTGCATATTTTTTATGAATTTTTATTATCAAACATATTCAATAACTGTACTGTAAATTACTGTACTCTCACCAAATTCAGTTCACACATCACTGCTGTCCTGCTGGTTATACTACAAAACTTATTTTTCTAAAAAACTATTTTGCATATTTTTTATGAATTTTTGAGCTTTATTTGATAGTTTATTTCACATTTCTTGCTTGTATAGGCTAAATACAAATAAAAAGTGAACAAATTTTTTTGTGCTGTTTTTATTTAAAAAAAAAGTTATAAGAGTCTGGAGGTATTTTCGACTTTGCAAATTCACTTTGCAGACATTTGTAGGTACAGACATCCATTGTGTGCGTTCTTGGGAGTTTTTCCTTTCTTTTTAATATTGTCCATATCGATATCGGAATTATATCGTATCGACCGAAATAAAAAAATATATCGTGATATAAATTTTTGCCATATCGTCCAGCCCTACATTCACTCTGCTTCATTGTGTGCTGACAGATGCTGCTTTCTTACACATAAACACACATACATGACACACACTGCTTACTTGTTTTAAATTTTCTCTCAGATCAGCAACATAGCACTAATTGCATTTGTTTAATGTACAGCTTTAGTATATATAAAACAGTCAACATTTGAAGTAGATCAGGACCGTTAATCAAAACTCTGCATTTCTGAGTCTACTGTAATCTGATTGGTCAGAACTCCCCTGTTTAGTTTTCATTGGTTAGATGATGTCTGTACTTCACTCTGTTTGGTCAAATAGCCCTGCTCTGCTCTCATTTATCAGATGTCGGCACTCTGCTCTTATTGGTCGGATGGCCCTACTTTGCTCTCATTGGTCCAGATGTCTGTACTCTACTCTTATTGGTCAGATTGCCCTACTTTGCTCTTATTGGTCCAGATATCAATACTCTGCTCATTTTGGTCAGATGGCCCAGCTCTACTCTTACTGATTAGATGACTGTACTGTGCTCTGATTGGTCGGATGTTGTTACTGTACTCTCATTTGTCAGATAATCCTGCTCTGCTCTGATTGGTCAGATTGCCTTACTCTAATGTTATTTTTCAGATGTTCATACTATGATCTGACTGGTGAGATGGCCTCTACTCTGCTCTGATTGGTCAGGTTGTCCTACTCTTTAGTAATTTGTCAGATGTTCATACTATGATATGATTGGTCAGATGGCCTCTACTCTGCCCTGATTGGTCAGATTGCCCTACTCTATTGTTATTTTTCAGATAGTACAGCTCTGATTGGTTATATTGCCCTACGTTACTCTCATTTGTCAGAAAACTCTGCTCTGCTCTGATTGGTCAGATTGCCCTTCTTCATTGTTGTTTTTCAGATGTTCATACTATGATCTCATTGGTCAGATGGCCTCTGTTCTGGTTAGTCAGATGGCCTGTACTCTGCTCTGATTGGTCAGATTCTCCTATTCCATTATTATTTTTTCAGATGGTCGTACTCTAATCTGATTGGCCAGATGGCCTCTACTCTGCTCTGATTGGTTAGATTACCCTCCTCTATTGTTATTTTTCAGATAGTCATTCTATGGTCAGATGGCCTTTACTCTGCTCTGATTGGTCAGATTCTCCTATTCCATTATTATTTTTTCAGATGGTCGTACTCTAATCTGATTGGTCAGAGGCCTCTGCTCTGATTGGTTAGATTACCCTCCTCTATTGTTATTTTTCAGATAGTCATACTATGGTCAGATGGCCTCTACTCTACTCTGATTGGTCAGATGACCTCTAGTGGCCCGGTTTGACTGAAACCAAATCATATCTTAAAGTCTGCTCTTCCTCAGCGCTTGTAAACACAGTGATGCCAACAAAAACCTTTGTGTTAGTTTTACAGTATCAATTCCAGGGCAAGGCCTCACTTTTTGGAAATGTGTTTAAAATAAACTGCAGATAGCAGAGTCTTCTCAACATGTTGACACACAAACCAAACTCCAGTCTCCGCTCAGCTACACTGTTTGAGGGTCAAAGTAAACATTGTTTGCAGGCAGCCAATGAAGACCATTGACTATCATTATGCAAATAAGGTGTAAACATTTGTAGGTTTGTGCAGGACATAAAGCTGCAATTATTGACGACTCATTTTGAGTAATTCAGAGTCACTTAATCATGCTGTTAGGAAGACGATAACTCCATTTATCAGCATTTTGAGCTTTAAAACTGCTTTACTTTCACAAACAGCTACAGAGAAAATCTAATAAACCCAGCTATATATTAATACGTGAACCGTTATAATAGACATTCTCAACTACAATTCTGAGTTGTGGGAACTACAGAAATGAGTTTAGATTGATCTTAATGAATAATGTAACGAGGACGAAGCATGTAAACTTGTTTATTCAGAATGGATCGTAACAAAAGAGGACATTAAAGGCTGACTGTCATCCTTTCTGCCATGGCAAGCCTGCTTCATGTGTCAGTTCATTGTGGAAGTCCTCACGATCACCTCTTTCAAACAGCATGCACGAGCAGAGCGTGAGCAGCGTGTGTTTTCCGGCATCCATGTTTACAGATTAGAGCTTTCATATTGCACGCAGAAGCAGCGCATCAGTGCGGCGTGTGAGCAGAGCTGAAGCTGCAGTGCCGTGATCATTTTGGAGCTGGGTCTACTTTTGCCACTGATCATGCTCAATTAAATAGACAGTGCATTGATAATGACCCAATGAATGACATTACAAACTAGTAATTTTACCCAATAAATGCATTGATAAGATCCACTGATTTGTATCACTGTTTCTGCTCTACATACGCGCTGCTTCACCTCTGCTTGTGTGTGTGTGGTGTGAATGTGTGCCAGTAGAGGAGATGCTGTTGCAGGAGCTAGAGCGTAAAATATTTGTATAATATTTCTAATTATGACTTAGCTTTCCACCCAATCAGGCTAGTTAAGTAATGACCAAAAAAATAAACACAAATGCTTGATCACGGCCTGGCCCGAAGATAGTGGCAGGAAATATCATTTGAGGCTCGGACAAATAATCTAAACTGTAATTGCTACCAAAAAAAACATTGCAAATTGTTCTTCCATGCACACTTGAGTTGATGTGATCTGTACAGTAACCGTGTGTTAGTAGATCATGGAATCTCTGCCAAACTCTGGATAGTTTTCTTTGTGTCCGTCACACCCACTCCAGCCCCGACACGCTCACATCTCCGCCTGTTGATCTGCTGTTATTCTTGAAGGAGAGGCTAAATCAGGTCAGGAGAATTAACATGTTTAAGATTCCTGCCGCTCTGTGTGTTTGTCAGGATGGACCGCATCAAGAGCCGACAGCAGAAGTTCAAGCGAGGGAAGGAGCGGATGCTGTCTCTGGCTCAGGAAAGCGGAGAAAGACACTCGGTGCTCAAGGAGGAAGAGGAGGAGGAGGAAGGTACGTTTACGTCACAGCATTTCCTTTACTAGTCAAAGTCAGATTTATTGTCAATTCTGCCACATCTACAGACATACAGAGAGTTGAAATGATGTTACTCTCATACAAAGAACAATCAATCTATAATATT